>JAVSBS010025486.1:0-29476 GCA_033124195.1 Coracias cyanogaster | reverse complement strand
CCCCACCCCCTCCAAACTCTGGTAGCTGCTAAACCACTTCCAAAAGACAGTGTACTGGCTAGTGCTTCCACTGGAAGTTTTACACGACCAGTAATTGGATATATCAGGGAAGACAATAAGGACGAGCAGAAAAGCTGACTCCACCCTGACAAAAAAAAATGCTCGGAATCACTCTAGGAGCTTCTTTCTTAACTGACAAACTTGCACAGAGTCTGTTCCCAGGTGGTACAAAGAGCTGACTGATAAATAATTTACCTAGAAGAAGAAGGTCTTTCACCTTCCTTGAAAGAAAAGCAATGCTACTTGGATTGCGGAGCAGCAAACTATTGTTTGTTTCTTCCTTTCTTCAGTGGATTGACATATTCGGTTCCTCTCAACTGTGCCTGAAATGAACTCTGGAAATGAACTTTAAGCAGCAGGGCTGGGAAATGACCTTCTCTGCCAGCAGGAGGCAAGAACAGCCTGCATGACAGATTAATGGAGAGATACCAACAGGACTCATCCAACCAGCATCTTAAAAATACAGCCACTAGTAAGAACCCAATCTCAGTATCACAGGTAATAAAAGCCAGCTCTGCTAGACAAAGGCAATGCTGGCAAAAGGAAATGATGAAGCAGCGTTCTCTAAGAGCATGTACATTTCACAAAACACAAACTTGTTTATCACTCATATAAATGTTCATTTCTTTCAGCCCACTTTTTTGCACAATGTAACACCGTGACACACATTCCTCTAGGTTCCTTTCAATGGAAAAATGTATGAACATGGAACAGCCACAAGATAAAGGTTCTTCTAGGCCTTATTCTTCAGGGTGAAATTCCCAAGGCTGATATTCTTACAGTGATATAGGATAGCCTTAAGTTACAGCCATTTGGTTTTGCTGAAAAGTGGAAATACTGCTGATCTTTCCCAAATGATCCAATTAATAGTTGTGTGGAAGTACTTTGCATGTATAAGAGGCATCAAGAACATCAGTAAAGAGTTCTGAAACATTATTCAGGTTTTGTTGTTTCTTAACTGTTAATGAAACCAGCCTGCAAAGCATCGTATCACACGCTAGTTCTAAAGATGCTTGTATTAGAACGATTTTCCATACCATCTCAACACTAAAAATTTTCATTTCTGCTCAATTGCACTGAAGGAACAGAGCAGTTACAGGCAGGAAATGACCTCCAAAGAAAGCACAGGATCAAATATCAGAAAAATTCTGGCCAGTCTGTCTTCAGCTCTCCCATTTTTTTGCAAAACAGATTCCACAGCTCAAAGATGACTGTTAATTCACATTCTGAGCCTTCCACACCTCTCTTCAACAAGCGTGTTAACAAAGAAGGCAAAATATTGTATTAATCTATTACATGAGCATACATGGCTTCAGTAACAGTTTCAGATACGTAACTAAAAAAACCCTCCAACACGGCATTGCACATCAGCAGGGGGGTGACAAAAAAACTTTTCAAAGTTACCAGTTGTTTTGATGAAATTTAATTGATTTATTGATTCCTGTTCAGGTCTTGTAGGGCATATACCTCAGATAGTCGATAATTAAAAGCAATAATCTGTGCTGACCTTTAGGGATGTTTTCCAAGCTTTCAAGATACAGCACTGAACATATATTTTAATTTTCATTTTGTAGTTGAGCATTAAAAAGATGAATTAAAAATGAACTCTCTTAAATTTAACTTGAAAGTAAGTCCTTTTAGGATCCTTCTAGGGCCTTGACATTTTAATAGCTTTACATATATAACTTGGTGCACATTTTAATAGCTCTAAATATTTAGTATGATTTTTTAAAGAGTGCAGCATATTATTTTTCTGTTGCCTTTGGAATGCAGCATTCCCCTTCCACTACCCTACACCATGAAACTACACTTTGACCAAAGGTGGGTTTTGGTATGAGGAAGTTCGGTTGGAGGAAATATATTCCAGAGAAAAGCCAGAAAACATGAACACAATGAATATGGAAAGAGTTTAACCTTAAACTAAAGTCAGGGGGAGGAGGAGCATGGGGGTGCAAGGAGGAGCTATCATTTCAACTACAGGCTGTTCCCCATGGATCGTTAACAGGTTTTGGTTTCTTGTTAAAAGGTCTGGAAGTTGCCTTTACGTTGTATCTGCAACCCAGAAAGATTATGTTCTCCACTACGTGCCAAAAATCTTGTATAGCAGAAGCCACTATTTATTAATAAACATAAAGGGAAGCACTGATGTGCAGAGCAGTTCTGCCACAGAAAACACTGGTTAAATGATGCAGGAAATTAAAGTGGGAAGGTAAGGAATGAATCCTGCAATGAATCTTGACAGATGTCTTTTGGGAGAAGTCAACATATTTCCTACCTAGTCAACGTTTCGAGTACCACACTTAATCTCTCAGTCTCCATCCCACCAACCTGTCAGAGTTAAGATATGCCCTTCTATTCCAGTCAGATCAGGTAGTGGACAACCAAAATAATCCAAATGTTGGCCAAAAATCATCCCTACGGTGGTAACACTAATTGCTTTCAATAGGGAACCATGAATAAACATGTCTGCTTTTCCTCTTATAGTACTGAAACATTTCTTGGAGGAAGCTCTGACAGAACTTCAAGTTATGACTAAAAAGTAACTTCTATTGATTTTTCTCCTACAAAACTCAACAGGCTTATGTAGTTTTTGAAAGGGGTGTTGGTAGAATCCTCAAATGGACTGCAATACCAGAGAACAAACAGGGAACTGATCTTTTATTGAAGAACTCAAAGCCTAAACTCAAAGACACTTCCAGCTTTAAATAACCTTAATGCAGGAAACAACATTCACTTGTCAAGGCATATTTCTTTTGTAGTCCTGTTCGGTTTACTCTGGCTGACTATAGCGCAGAATAGAGAGGCTGATGTTCAGCACATGGACTCCTTCACTGATGCATCATGAAGTGATGCCTGGCATCAAGGCAGCACATGAACCAAATAAATTTGCTAGATCTAGTCAAATATATGTCTGAAGTGTTTTAAATCCTGCACCCTACTTAGTTGGGTACCTCTTTTATGATCAAACAGCTGATTTGTCCAACCCCACATGCAAGCCAGAACACCTCTGGAAGACAACTGTTCAAAAAACCGTTCTTTAAAACAATTGAGAGAAATTCATACTTCTATGATGAAGTCCTACTTGCACTAACATCAACACTGTCCAATACCCTTCCTAACAATGGCTACTGGGTTACACTTGCATCATATTCAAGTCCTGCACAAAGTCAGAGTATGAAACACACCTGGAATTCTGACACTCCAGAACTACATGAAAGCTTTAGAGTTTGGGACTAATTTAACTTACATAATTTTAAACACACATCATTTACCAGGCAAGTGCAGTAAAACAAAACCTCAAAAAACACTCTTCAAAAGCACTAGAAAACTGTGATCCTGTAACAGCCATAAATGAAGTACTTTTGTGAAGTACACATGTAGATTGTACATATAGGTCTCTGGATTTAGGTTAAAAACAGACAATTCATTCCTAATATAGCAATGTCAAGACTATAATTGCCATTACCTTTTAAAAATAAGAAACAGGACAAATAAGTTCAAGATTTGAAGTAACAGCAGGATGGCACAGAAAAAAAGGTAACATATTACTGTTTGGAGAAACATCTGTACTTTGCTTCAGAACTCCTGTAGATTCTTAACTGATAAATTTCCATACCACAGTTCAAAGCTCATGTGCCTAAATCAACAGTTATAGACTTCAGGACTAGAAGTCATAAATGCTGGCTTAGACATACGTCTCTGAGTTATCTTCCTTGGGAAGCTGATATTTGGATTTGAATTTTGCCACCACCATCCCCAACGCCTCTGAACAGCATAAAGCAAATTATGTGCTGCTATTAAAGGAGATTACATGAGACACTGACAGTTGGAAAGGCCTAATGACCAGCCGAATTAAAAAAAGCAACCCATGTTGTTCAGTCATAGATTTGCCAGAATTTTTATAGGCATTTTTATCACCAGCTTCATGATTTCAAAATCAAATCCAAAAGACAACACAACTGGAAAGAAATCAAGATTGAGAATGCAGTGAAACTTATACTCTCAGCTTAATGCATCATTAGTCTTGTACATCAGTGCTGTTCACAAGTTGAAAATTCTTCTCAAGATCTAACATGAATTTTTGTAACAGTAGCCTTTGCTTCTCTGTTAAACCCCCTGTAGAAACTCAGTGTTACCCTAAAAGAATGGAACCAAACAAATACACATCCACAGCATAGGTGTAAATCCTCAGAGAGTAGGTGCTGAGATGGGAGTTATTCCCATCACAGAGAACCATTTATTTTCTGCAAGTGCTGCAGGACTCAGACAACCAAGATGAGTAACTGGCAGCCATGAGAAAACAGCACGATGGAGAAGTTCACGTTCCCAGCAATCCTAAGTGTTGGTGAAAAGAAGCCCCCAAAACAGGAAGATAAATATAAAATCAAGTACTCTCATTGCTTGCATCAAATTTAAAGGTTAACAGCCCAAATATTTTTAATTCCACATGATACCACTGAATCATTGAGTCCCATAATAAGCTAAGAGGAACCTCTGGAAGTCATTTGGCCCAACTCTGGACTCAAAGGAGGACCATCTTAAAAGCTATTGCTCAAGGTCTTAAGTAATTCTGCACTTTAGGAAGTTTGATTCATAAACTTCAGTAAAACAGGTACATCTGAACCTCTTAACAGAAGTTTAAAAAACCCCACAGAACAAAAAAGCAAACCCCAAATTTTCCCTTTCAGACAGTCATGAGCCATTTGGACAAGTGAAACTTCAGCTTTTTGCCCTGCCTTTTAAAGTGAAGACACCACCTAATTTACTAAAAAACCCCACTGGACTAATTACAAACCCGAGGCATAGGATACAAAATACATAGGAAGGATTTATTTTTTTTCCTCATAACTCAAACATAGCAGTGAAAGCCTAGGCTCATCCAGAGGCCAAATAAGCTTAGGTATAAATAAGTAATAAAACAAGATATTCCTGCAAAGAATAAATCAGGCAATAACCGGTTTCGAGAATGTAACCGGTCAGGTTTTTTCCTAGCCAAGGGTTTCCCGATTTCTTAATTCTCATATTTCACTTTGTCTCTTTTAAGTCAATAAAGCTTCCTAGATTTGTGCATCAGAGATCAAAATAGCTGTGATTTATTTAAACCCACCCTTTAGACCCCCTTTTAGAGCTCTGCAACTTGACACTGTAGTCAAGACACTCACGCATATATCAACAGAAAATGTCCAAAAAATCCCGCCCCACCTCAGTTCAGCTTTGTTCACATGATGAAAAAAGGATTTCTCCTGCCTTTCTGTTAGTATCACTGTCACTATCCCTGTCTCTACTACATATTATACTCCCAATAAGCTGTTTTAGAGATTGATTAATAATCGAAGCAGAGCTGAGGCATTTAATCAATCTAAACAACAGATTATTGCTTTGTGTACCACAAAGGAAGACAAATTATCCTTTTATTATTGATTAGGATAGCTACACTCCTGCCAGTTCTATTGCCCTTATTTCTAAATATTTTTGCTCAGCAAGTTTCCAACTTGCACCAATCTTCAAGACAAAAAAAACATTTCTTGGAGCTTTTTACATATCGATCAGCTTTCTACTGTAATCCCTCTACTTGCCTTGAATAACATAATAGTCGCACAATACTTGAGCAGATTTCCAATGCTGCCTTCCCTCATAGAAAATACACTTGAACCTTTTATAGTCTTTTCCGTGTTCCCTTTGTTCCGATACAATACATTCCATCTTTACTCTTAACCCTTCCAGAGAAGTGGCTACAACTTAGAGGAAAGCACCCAGTTTGTGTCATATCACAAAAAAAGGGACATGGCACTGGACTGCGTGGATGGGAGAAGGGCTGCAGGAGGAGTAGACTATGCTTCCAAAACTGGGTAGAGTAGTACACTTAAAAAGAATAATCAAAAGCATTAATTCAAAATGAGAACTAGCTTGTGTTGAACAGAAAAATACAAAATCACCAACACAAACCACTAAAAATATTTGAATACCTGCAGATAAACAGGAAAGTCGCATGCAAAACATGAGGCAAACCTTCCACCTTCCCCAGCAGTGTCAGTATCTGTAGATATATACGATCCTCACAAGCACAGCAACAAACTTAAGAGCTTTAAGAAACATATTGTTTGGCAAAAGAAAAATTATTTCTATTGAAAATAAGTCAATAAACTTAAAACTGTAAGACAAATTACCAGAAGGAATAAAAGGAGAACATGGCCTCCATAGCCACTGAATGGAACAAGAGTGGAGACTTTCCACTGCTGCCAGGAAAATGAATCAGAAGTAGGCAATTATTTCTCACTGTGACTTAGTGAAGAAGTACATCACGCCATTTAATGCGGTTCTGGAAACTATTTCACTAGAGATTTTTAAGCAAGAATAAAAATTTATGACACAGTTCAACGGATTAGATGACCTCTCAAGTTTCCTTTACCTCTGTTTTTTCTGATTATCCAAATGTTTTCAAACAAAACAGTTACAGGCATTGCTAGTGCTAGAATTTGTTTCTTCTCAGCTTTACCAGAATGAAGCAAGTCAATTTTATATGAAACATTTGTGTTAAGAATTTGGTCTTTAACCTTGACTTGGACTATAGAAATAGGAAACTGTTATTCTCTTCTCAAAGTATCCCCATGATGTGCCAAGATGCCGATGCAAAATTGAGAGAACAGTGCAAATGAAATTCTTTGTTGTCATGATTTAGGAACGTTTGTTGTGTTAACATTAACATATAAACAAAGTGTTCGCTAAAAATGGAACTTTTCCCAAGTGACTTCCTACTTGCCATTAGAAAATCATAATTCTTAATTATTTGGAAAGCTAAACAAACACACTGGTTTTAATCTTGCTTATTTACTAATACATCCATTTTCTTTCGGAGACCTATGTTCTTCTTACATGATCTGGGTGGATTCACCCCTTCGGAGACTTAAGCCCAAGCAACACACAGCCCTATTTATGGGTCTGACTCTCCCTCTTTAATTGCAGACCCAAAATGTAACTAATTTAGGAGACCAAGATATCAACCAATTATGCAACACACTCCTAAGAAACTAATTTATCAATTAAATAATAAACTAGCTAATAAATACACAGCTACTAGGAATTTAGAAATCTGTCATGTTGTGCCCTATTATCTGCCATTAAAGTCATTATGTCTCACTCTTAAATGTCACAAATCACACACAACTACCATGGAATGAAATTGTATCCCTCGCGAGCTGCTCTTCACAGCTGTGAACGTCTAAGCACATTTCCACCGAGTCTTCGTAATAGAGAGCTGACAAGTGTTGATGATGGAACACAAAACCAGATTGAAGTAACTGGCTGAGTTGCTTAACCCTGAGACAGAGGCCAAGGCTCAGTCCTTCCACAGGCCAAGATGAAGCCTCTGTGTTCTCTACATGGAACCTCTGCTGAGAGCAATGATATGAAGCACCTTAGGGCACAGCCTGCTGCCGTGCAGCAGAGGAGCCAAGGGCTCCCTTTCCAAATGGCAGCACTGGAGTGTCGGGCTGGCAGCTCAGGTTGCTGCCAGAGAAGGCTCAGGGTGCTGGAGGAGCAGCCGCTGCTGCTGGGAAAAGAGAACTCTTCCAGAAGCAGCAGCCAGGGCTTGTTCTGTGCAGAGCAGCAAAATGGAAATGTCACTCAGCAGCTTTTTCTTCTCCCCTCGCAGTTCCCTACCTTGCTTTGCCATGTGCCACCCTTACACCTAAGTAAAATAAATCAGCTTTGAGACGAGCACCATCCTCCAACAAGACAGAAGCTGGAGCATGTTCTTACCCAGAAATATTTCAGTTTTAGGATTATGTATTAAGTTGGCCAAAAATCTAAGACTCTTTCAAACCTTTGGTGACAGCAAAAAAGATTCCCACCCAGTACATCTTAAAAAAATTTCATAATTCTGCCAAAGCACACTGTGGAATTTGTCTCTTCTCTCCATTCTGGTTCAAACCTACTATGCAGCGAGGCCAAGCTCTCCCTGTAGACAGTGTCTTTTCTCTTAGATGAACATCCGAGTAAGATTAATCATTTTCTAATACATCTAGTTAAGTTATATTTTTTTATTTAAAATTTATCTGAAATATCGGATCACTGTCATCCATGATGTATTGATTTGTCCTCTACTTATTTTTGAGGAGCTGATGGATGTTAATGTTAAAACAGACTAAATCAGTTCTGTTTGTCCTGAGTGTCTGTGCCACATTCCAAGAGCAGAAGGAGGACAGAAGGGTGGGCCTCCAGTGTTACAGCTGGGGAAGAACGCAATCACAAGATGCCAGAAACTGTGGTGAACTAAGGAAGAAAGTCCCAGCGTGGTGCTGAGAACCTGTGGCTCAAGGAGGGGCCATGCCTTCCCCTTGCTGGGAAAGGTGGGGGAAAAAGACACACACCTCAGCAGGGACAAGGAAAATCTTGCATGTGGCTAGACCAGGCTGCGTGGAGCTTGCCACTACTCCTAAAATGAACAAGTTGATATGGAGCAAGGACCCGTCCTGAAAGGATGCAGGAGAAGGAGGGCACAGAGAGAGAGATTGACAATTCTTTCCCATTGCGTATTTAAAGAGTTAGTTAATTCTGTGTTTCATCTAGTAAATCCAGATTTTTCATTTTATAAATCTTTTTATCTTTGAAGAGCTTGCTGTAAGGAAAGGCCTGAACAGACTCATCACAAAGTTCTGGCCTCATCAGATTCTGATCCTGTTGACATTACCAAGACTAAACGGTGGCAACAGCAGTATCTTTATGCTCCTAAGCCAAGGTTAGAAATACAGATTGTTTTTACTTCAGCATTACATCTAACTATGGAGAAATAGATAAGATGTTCACAGAAAAGGACTATATTTTGAAAGCTGCCCTGCTGGATTTATTGCAATGACTCCTACACTGTCATTTGTCATTAGTCCAACTGAACAGAACACTTTTACCAATTATTTCTGTTACATCCACTTGGTCCCTGCCCTCAGAGGCAGAAAGGTTTGACTTGCACATTTTTCTCCCTTTCCCCCTCTCTCTAATCTATATTATATATATTTATCCGTAAATTTTTAACTACAGTTGTGATAATGCTCATATACCACTAAATTACCTTAGCTATGCAAAATACCCATTTTCTCATGTTGCTCAAAGCAATCAAACAGCAAAACATGAATTTTAGATGTATGTTAGGAAATGAGGCCACAAAACGATGTGTTTTCTACATACGTGTTTTTCTACACCACAAATCGCCTTTTTCCTGCCAGATAATTATACCAACAATGCTGTTAATTCTGGATGTTTCCTGAAATTCGTATGAATCCTTGGGTCAGACATGGCTCATATTTTCTAGTACTCTCAAATTTTAAAAGACACTCTGCCCAGTTCACTAACTGCTGGGCAGGAATGGGAACTTCTCCTTCACTACATTACTGTTTCTCTTAAATTATGGAACTCGTAAAGGGTCACATTGGTGGCATCACCTACATAAACGCGCAGAACTCTGCTCCTAAAAGGTTTTGCTTTAGGTACAGTAAATAGTGATTCCATTGTCATGGTAAACTGAGGCATATCTCTCTGCCTAGAGATGGAAATAGCACTGAAATAAGATTTATTTCATAATCAAGGCATGAATAAAGGTTTCAGCCCTGTTTAAGATCAGGAATGCTTTATATATACTAGCTTGAATAAGAATTAATCTTAGAAACAATGAACCCTTCTGCTCCCAGAACTTTCATTGGCCAAGTCATCTCACTGTGCAACTGTAAGACTAATGGCATTCTTGCAGAAATCGGAATTGATTATCCTCTCAGTGTTGGTCTAATTATGCTTTTAATCTGTTTTTTTCTTCTTTTCTCTAGAGTTCCAAACCTCAGCAATCACCTTTTCTCCCACTGTTTTCATTCAGCAGTCACACTTTTCACCTGTGGTTCTGTTTATTGGCAGGTTTAGGAACACGTCGGGAAAGCATTTTGCAGACAAAAGCACTCATCACCTCAAATCAACTGGAAGCTGCATGGATTAAGTTCGCACAATGCAGAAATCAAGTCAATAAACCTACTGAAAGATGCTAACATCCAACTCTTTTATATTACCCACATTGCCACAGCTTCTGGTTGGCTCAGTGCTGGCCTGGCAGACATCCCTGTCTGCCTAAAAAATGCAGGAGACCAGGCTTATCTTTTGTTCCATAACTGTAGTTTCTGGAGATGATTGCAGGTAACAGACTTGCAAGACACAAAAATTAAGGATGGACAAAAATATTTAAGTCAATAACTTCCAAACACATTCTTCATAGTAAGGGTGTGTTCACATGCCCATCTGCATTTGTATGAGAACACTTCTGAAGCAAATCTCCTGATTACCAAGAGCTCACTGGCAACACTGTCCTCAGCATCATGTTCTAGTCTCCATATTTACTCGTACTGCTCGCTAATCGAGACAGTCATTTGTTCTTGGGGGGCTGAACGCTCATCTCTGGTAGAGTCCTCTGGAAAAAATCTGGTTTATTGTGTGTTCCATGGCTTGGCAATTTGCTTCTATGATACATTTGGACAAAAATCTTTCAGCAGCATACCAGGGGAGGTTGGAGGGGAAAAAAAAAATTGTTAAAAAAGGTAACTTTTCCACTTGTCATAGTAATTTCAAACAGTTAAGTAGTTTTTGACCATCCCAGTAATATATTTTTGTACAAGCTCAATTGGAGAGCTTGAGAGAAAGCAGTTGAACTAACGGTGGGGAAAAAACCTCCACATCTCATTTGTGGTTTCAACTATTGAGTCCAAGTTTCTACATCACTGAAACTATCAAACATTAAAATCTTTACATTCCAGATGAGTATCAAGCATTTGCATAAATGGAATCAATCTCTTCCATCATGCAACCAAAAGAGTCTTTGGAAGAGTACAATTTCCTGTTAATTACAAAAACCAGAACAAATAATTTAACAAGTTGCAATTCTCTACACCATGACATGACCTCATCAAACCAGCTACAAAACCATTTAACACCTAATCCATTTCATTCTTCAGGCATCTAAAAACAGTTTCTGATAGAAGCTTTACCCTAAAATTTTATTTCATATTCACTTACTAAAAAGTTCCAGGGAGGGCTCAATAATCAGGTATGAACATTCCTCAAGTTCTCCACTGGATTACCTCATGATCCTCTTGTTCTGTTGGTGTTACCACCACCCCACCTCGATGGCCACAAGCTGTCTGGGTGTTGATGGGGAGCCTTTGTTGAAAGTCAGAGGGAGATTCAAAAGCACAGTTAGGAAAACAAGGACAAAGATTGGCCAATTCCCATGATCTGAATTCTTCCATTATTTACTACTACTTCACAGATGAAAGGACAGAATTATTCACGATAATGGAGTACATTAGGCAAGTCATCTTTCGATTGGTTTAACTAATTTAAGCCTAATTTATTCCCTTGTCACAGTTTCCACAGTCTCCTAGAAAACATGAACAGTGAATCCCCCATCTATGATTTCTAAAAAGTAGTCTGCATTCTTCATCTTTGTTGTTCAGGAATTAGTGTGCTCATATGAACGAGATCATTCCAGATTCTTGTAACCATTCTCAAATATTATTTTGATATACATGACACTTCTTGCTCACTCCGAAGAGAAATTGTATGTCAGCTATGAAAAAGAATTAATGCTTGACACACTTAAAATACAATATTAGTATATAGTATTTTCATTACTATAACTTGTAAAATTACAAATACACTTTTAAAGCTGTACTCCCTGTACTAGCAAAAGAGATTTTCCTCCTAAACCGTATGTCAATATTTTGCAACTACTGACAACACAGCACTCTCGCTGACCTCTTCACATGATACCCAAAGATGACCGATGAATGAGGCTGCTGTACACAGAGTTCAAAATGAGTTACAAAGAAAATATTACGTATAAGCTCACTAGGGACTCAGAGCATTGCTCCTGCTCTAGCTCTGGAGCTGTTATGAAATGCTGCTTCTCTGGTATGGTTAACTTCTACGTACGCATCTCTGACACCTCAGTGTATCGATGTGGATATCTAGGGTTTCCTTTAGCAGAATTTCATAAAGCAGCTGGAATTTTAACTCTATTTTTGGAAAGGAATGCACTATCTTAAGACAATC
This sequence comes from Coracias cyanogaster, assembly GCA_033124195.1. NCBI lineage: Eukaryota > Metazoa > Chordata > Aves > Coraciiformes > Coraciidae > Coracias > Coracias cyanogaster. The sequence continues at coordinate 17,335 of JAVSBS010025486.1, read as the reverse complement.
ATTTCTTATGTTTGGTGTATGGAATATCAAGTAGTTACTCCAGATTTCTCAGTTAATACTTTCATGCTTACGTCAACGTGTACCCTGCAACAGGGCACAATAAAATATTGACAGGGTAAAGAGACATCCTACAACCTGGAAGATAAAGGCTAAAAACACACAAATAAGCTTCCCTAAAACAACATTTCAGACAAAGTGATCTTTTTGCATCTGTGGACCTTCTTCTGTAAGAAACAGACGAAATAACATACGCATTCAGGCAGAATTTTGACTTCATGAGGGTCTGGCAAGTTTGGTTTTGGGTTTTTTTTGTGAACAAACCAACAACGCAAACACAAGCAAGAACTCCTGTTTACATTCAAATTCCACTTGAGGGCAGAAACTATATTTTTTTTCCAACAAAGTGGAAGGAAAGTAAATTGAATTTGCTGCACTTGAGACTTCGTTCCATTTACAACAAGCATGTATTTAGAGAGAAGTTCGATCGGTACATCAAGACCTGGTGGGATTTTCTCTGGTATGACAGAGCAAGTGAAATTAGGAGACCTCTACCAATTTTGGCTCCAGGAATTAATACACAGGAAAGTTCTGTTGCCATACAAGACATGGCAATCGGAACAGAAAAGATGTTCCTGTTCACATGTAACCATTTCTAAGCTAAAGAGTATATGAAAGAGGATAAATCTTTCCTGGAATATGGAAATATGCTACTTTTCACCCTTTCATCTTCACCAGTCTTCTACAATTGGTCCAGGTCTCCCATTACAGTTCCTCAACCCCAGCAATGCTAGGGAGAAAGCTATTCTCAATAGTCCTTAAAGTTAACGATGGCTGAGTCTTGACTTGACTGCTTGGGCCACTGCTACATGAACAAGCACGAATAAATGGATTCTGAGACAGATCCTGTCAGAACAGTCAAGCCCTGCATGAGAGAAAAGGACAGGCATTAAGAAGCATTTGTTCTGCAACATGCATTAAGTTGACCTTTAAAGTGAATTTCCACTTACCCCAAACATTAAGAGTCCCTAATTTCCCTGTATTCTACTGGAAGAATAGTCTCCAAATTTGAGCTGTGAGACCTGCTTAATAAATTAACCACCAACTGTAGAGTGTTAAAAGCTTGAAAACAATCTATTGAAATCATAAGGTGAAAAAAACATATTCTAGGTCTTTGTTAGTTCACTAGGTAGGAGAAATTGCTAAAGGAACAGTATTACAAGGCAAGAACACATCCTTATTTACCTGGAAGAGTTTTTTATATTGACCCCTCTTCCAAATCAACCCAAGCTTCATGAGAATCTCTTGAAAAACTACTGGAAAAAAAAACCAACCACCACTCTTTATAAGGTCAAAGAAGCTGCTGCAGAGAACAAATAGACAAATGGAAGTGGAACTCCCACAGAACATCCTTTTCAACTGAGAGCAAACTCAGAAAAATGATACTGTTTGGGGTGGAAAACTGTCTTTAATGCCCTTACAGAAGTGGAATCATAAGAAAAGACGGATTTGTCATGTCAATATTTTGTATGTGAGTATTTTCAAAATTTTCTCAACTTACTCCAAGGTAAGTTGCTCTCGAGACTAGAATGCCAGTAAGAGAGCAGCGCAGCAGAACTGCTCCAGAGCTGAAGACCGCACTACTGCCCAATAAACCTCCACATACATTATGGAAAGAATGATGGCCAGATATTTATCCAGGTGATGCCCGTGTTCGTGGTTTATTTTGAGGCCCTATTCCATCTATAATCCTTTCTACAGTACAGGCACTCCCCAGTCAAGATCCAATCTGGTCACAGGGAGATGTGGTAATGCATTTCCCTAGCTCCCAAGCACAGGAGGAGATGTTCCATCCTCCATCAAACCATTTCTGAATCAGCTAGCTACAGCGTACCTTAACGAAAGACAGAATAGAGCATGCGTGGTGGTTGGAAGGTCTTTCACACCACTTTTTTTTCTCTCAACAGAATCCAGTGCCTGCCTATCATAACACCAGCATAAAAGTAAAGAAGGATAAGCATATCATGCTAGGCCTTGGAGTATTTTTTACTTCAACAACACTAAATACTTGGACGTCTCACAGTTTTCAACAGTCAAGTGTTGTGGGATGCCTAGGTTACAGTTCCACCAAAACTGCCAGCTCTGGAAAGGAATTTAAAGGCTCTGGGCAAATAGATCCAACACAGTAAGACTGAATGGGCAGCGTTTTGCAAGTTGTTTGTGTGCCAAAATGACAACGTCAGTCAGTGAGTCAGCTGTATGCCTCTATGTTCCCTGGCGCACTAGAACAAACCCATCATCAGTGCTACTGCACGGGGACCGATAATGATATTACTGATACTGCTTTCATGCTCAAAGTCACAGCACTAGTATCTGAAGCCTTCTATTAGCTTCCCTCTGTTTTCTTACTTCACCCACTGCTGTGTAAGGCAGAGACAAAAGTTGCACCACAGATGATATATTCATCACAGCTAGTACAGCCTAATACAATAAAGACAGTGTCACTTGTCACCTCCAGAGCATGAGATGAAATGATGCCATCTGTGAGAGAAAATAAAACGGGGAAGTGAGTCACAGCATCCTGATAAAATGGCACTGCCACTCCAGAGCTGGAGAGAAAACCATGGAGGAAGGGCAATCGGAAAGCCACAGCACTAGTGATTACCTCTTAACTCATATAAAGACAGTTTGGTTTAGCCTGTAGAAGTGTGACTTGATAAACCTTCTATGCACACCTGCACTTTTATCGTTGTTGTATTACATCTGGTAAACACACCTGCATTTTTATGACTGTTTGCCTCAAGGCTCTCTAGTAGCAGGGCCAAGGATATATTTGGAAAATTAGACTATCATTAAGCAAATTCAAATTGATGTGAACGATCAATAGATCACTAGAGTTTAATTCATTCCAAAATATTCTATTTTATAGTTGATGAAACAAAGTTTGCAAGTTGCAAGCTTTCAGCATCTGCATTTCCTTTTAGGAAAGTCTGTCCAAACTGAAGTATTTTACACAAAGTCCATACTCAAGTTAGGTGTCCAAGTAAAATGTGATCTGTACCACACTCATTAGGCTGCTAAAGGAGACATCAGCAATCTATTTTGTAACAGATGGTTATGTCTAAAGGTGAGGGTTTAAATTCTTACATCATTCATCACCAACAACCTGTAAAAAAATTCATAAACCACAGCATGTTTTAGTAAAATTACCAGCTAGCAGAAACTCAATAGAAAAAACATTGGCATGAAAGCCACTCACCTACGTTACACATCAACATGCACATCAGGGGGCCGGACACCGTGAAATCAATTACTGCTTCTCACCCAGATATTTGATGAGTTGTTCAAAATGATGAATGCACATCAGATTGCTAAACTCTTGCTTGACAATTGATTTAGCTTACTAGCTTTCTACTCTGAAGCACTGAAGAAGTGCTTCTGTTCACCTCTGCCAGACAAAGCTACAGATCCGCAATTATAGATCTCTAAGAGATACAAATCAATGTTTCAACCATGACAATAAACAGATAGCTGAAAAACAGATAACCTGTTTGTTTGCTTTAACAAGATGTAATAGCACACACTGAACTTCCATATCTGCATATAAAGAGCTTAACTGAATAATGGTGTTTATTTTTTTCCATTCTTATATCTAATAATTTCAAATAACAAAACTACAGATTCTACACATCTGAATATAACCATTAAGATAAAACTTAATGGTTTGGTTACTTATGGTAAAGCCACCACAGTTCAGAGTTGCTGGTCCCCAGCTAAGCCCGTGCCAGGTGTGCAGATAGTGCTGGCTGAAATCACCCTGCAGTGAAGAGCAGGTAACCTTGGCTGGTGAGCAGCAGCTTGTTAGCTTACAGATCATGTCACTTCTGACTGGTGACAAACCCTTTTCCACTTCCACAAAAGCCAAAAACTGATAACTCTACCCATTAAGAGTCAACTTCAGCAATTTCACTCTTGAAATTTGCCAAAACCTAGAAGTTCAACCAAATAAGTTAGGTAAAATTTAAAGTTAGCTGAAAGTCCTGCAAGCCCTGGCAGGAAGAAAGGCCCTTACTGAAGGGCACGCTCTTTGAAATGGCAAAATCCTGCAGCAATTGAGGCTCTCATGCCTCAACAAGGTTTGTTATATGGTACCAGCACAGTGAAATATCACTTCTGCGTCTACAAAGAAAATGGCTGTCATGGAACCACAGAATCATTTAGGTCAGAAAAGGCCTCTAGGATCTAGTCCAAGCTTCACCCTAACGTCTCCCTGTCCCCTACACCATGTCTCCAAGCGCCACATCTACTCATTTTTTTAAACACCTCCAGAGGTGGTGACTCCACCACTTCCCTGGGCAGCCTATTCCAGGGCCTAACCAAATATACATCAGTACTGAACTTACAAAGAGGATCAGGAACACCATGCCTGCTGTCCCCCCACATAACAAGTCTCTATTCCAGTCACTGCTCCTGTCACGCTGCCTCCCTCCACCCAAGTTTGAGATAATGATTTCCCAAGCAGATGGCTGCTGCTGGTAAATAGATAAATTATAGCCAGCAGAAAGCATGAAACTTGGGATCACTGCCATGGTGAAAAATTGAATCCTCAGGAAACAATATTCTATGTAATTTAACACTCTATCTAAAAAATAAAACAAATTTTTAGAGCCCAGTATGCTTTACAAAGAAAGCCAAAGGTTTCCTTCCTTATGCCTGAAGCTTTGCCATCTCTAGGTTTCTGAACTGTATTCTTTTTCATTAGTCTTATGCTTCCAAATATAATCTATTATTTGGCAGAAAAGGCAGCAAAACATTTGTTCCCTCTCAGTACAGCTGCAACCAATTGGATTTTTAAAAAATGGTATTGGAGATCCAGCAGTCCTCTATCATGTTGATTTTTCCATGGTAACATGGTTGTATTTTTTCCTTTGGGGGAGGTGTGTGGTGGAAACAGGATGAAGAAATGCATTTCCAGTGTCCTCTGCTTTTCCGATTCTCATCCCTTCACATTCTGATGGAGGGAATTAGACTAGACTCCAGAACTGCAGATGCAGAAACTTCTTCTAATGTATATTTGTACAAAACAATCTTTTGTCGTTTTCATTCTCAGGCACACAAAAAAAACCTCCAAACTATGTTGTTAACATGAGGAGGACATTGCAGAGTTTACTGTGGCCTTCTACCCAGAGCCTCTGAAAGGAAATCAAGCAAATACGGTCTCCTCTCAGATATGTACCAATACACTGAAGATGGTGCTGCATGTAGGTTACAGTAGTATTCACTTCAAAGAAAAAAATGAACAAAAACTTGCTGCAAATTACTTCAGGACAAACATTAGTGCTAGGCTAGAGAGCTGAACATGTAAAGATTACAGACACCTCATTATGTGGTCAAATAGACTTAATTTCAAACAAAAGGTTATATTTTAATACTATTTACAACACACCAAAACCATCACAGTACAGAAATATGGCCTCGTACTTGCATAACTTAAGACATTCAAGTTCTGGCAGAAAACACAAGAATCAGCTGAAAATATCTGGCTTTCTCCGAGCTGACGAGTGTCAGACGAGTGCCAGACATAGGCTGCACTTGCATCTCAGACCAACAGTTGAAGTGCCACCAGTCTCAGCCGCCTGAGATGCCAAGATGCATCACTCGTCATTCTTACTCCAGCAGCCACTGAGGGTTTAGGTTTACCAGGTCAGCCCGACCCTGCTTGAAAAATAAAGGACACTACAGAACAACCCAACCATTTGGTGCCTAAGACCTTAAAACCATAGCCCCTGAATATACTGGAATACCTGCAATGGTGATTTCATAAGTTGGAATGAAGGTTTTTGCATTATTGAGTAAAAAAAAAAAAATATCCAGAAGTGGTGGGTAGCAAATGAGCTCACAAACCCCAGGCAGGCACTTGCTGAGGAGAAAGGGAATTCCTCCATTTCTGAACTGTAATTTACCTCTGCAAAATACGCAAGGAAAAAACGACAAAACACCGTTTTGGAGAGAATCGAACACAAGGACATTCATTGGAGCCAAGTGCTTCAGAGCAATAGGACTCATTTGTCAAGCACGAGAGTCTACTTCTAGCTTAATGCAGAATTAGCAAAGGAAAAAACCAAAACCAAGCCACCAACATACAAAACCCACAAGAAGCCTGAGTGGTAAAGCAATTGCTGTTTGGTAACGCTTCAGATAAGGACCAGAAGGGTTAGAAGAGTTGAATCTCACAAGTACGGAACAAATCAGGAACGCTGTGATAGATCTTTGGCCTCCCCACAAAGTATTGACTTGAGAAGCTGAAATTTCTCACTAGGTTTCTGAGAATTTTGCTAAGTTGACTAGACATGTTTGGAGCCCAATATATTAGAATGAGTTAAATGATTTATGTAGGAGGTGGGAGAGAAACTATAATGCTAAATTAAGTTCTAATCTGCTGCTTAAAACCCATCCCAGTATCTGACATCAATTCTTCTATTTGACTCAATCAATATTTAAGCTAGTCCACTTTGACAGATACACATTTCATAATGTAGTTCCTGGCAATTTTTCTCCTTATCTATAATTAAAATTTTCCTATATTATAATTTAATTAGCTATCCAGAGTATTCCTACCAGCTGAAAAACACTAAGACAAGCAGGATTTGACAATATGATTATTTATCAGCTAGTGTAATAAAGAATTAAAAGGACATACAGATGATCTAAGTGTAATCATTTTGAGGACTTAAGGACAAAAGGAAGTTTCAATACAGAATTACGACAATGGAAAAGAACAGATACAGATTACAAAGAAAACACTCTCAGGGCATCAATGAGTAATTTATCAAAAGAAGCACATAATAAAAAACTTGAGTCACAACAGTGCAGTTCACCTCTAAGTTCATAAACAGGACTGTTCTGGAAAGCAGCGATGCAAAAAAAAAGTCTTTGGAAGGAGAAGAGGTAATCCCCTGGGTTTCCCACCTTATCTGCTGTCTTGAAAAAAGAAAATGTTTTGCTGCCTTCATCTCCTGTTCACACTAGGCAACAGAAACTCCCTTTCCCTCGTGAAGAAAGACCAATTTCATAAATTTCAACAAGTTAGACCAGGACAAACTTAAAGGCATCAGTTTCACATTAATGCAATTACAACTTGTCTTTCAGAGCTTGACAAGATAGCGGATCAATCAGTTCCCAAATGACTTTTCAGGGATGGCAAAGGAGTACTAAAAAATCAACTCTTTTGCTCACTGCACCATGTACCTGGAAACCTACAGTAACATCTCCAAAGTCACTTGGAGGAGTGCAAGCTGACGGTAAACAGCGTCAGATCCCATCTGTATTAGAGTGAAGGTGACTCGCAGGAGATACCTCAACATCAAGACTTGGCAAAACACTGCTGGCTCCGTATGTGCCCCTCTCACGTTTTAAAGCCTTTAAAGCACTAAATGCCACAAGGTAGAGTGATGCAGCTGACAGCATGTGATCAACGCTGTTATACGTCCTCTCTGTGATCTGTATTAGAACTCCTAACTTCAATGTGCACAACAGCTTTCTTGGCATGTTAAGCATGTTTCTGTACATCACTTATTCTGCAGGAGAACATCTGATTAATAGCATTGCAGCCCAAGGCTGAACTTCAATATCACTGTTTTTTTTAAAAAAAACAACAAACTTTTAAAGCCATCCAAGCACATGCTTATAGTATTATGAAGTCAAAGCTAAGGCATAAGAGAAAATGCTTGCAGAAGCCAGAGCATTTTTCATAGGCATCACTATTGGGCTATTTTTTTCTCAGATGTGAAGTGATTTAAGTGGTTTTGAGCCCTATATGAAAAAAATATACACAATGCCCCTCCGTTCCTTCAAGTAAATGCCTACAGATATCAAAGCACTGATTTAGAATGATGACTATCTTAATATAATACACCATGATATGAAATAGTTCCGTTATTAGCAGATACTAAAAATGTCAATTGTTTTGAAGGAAACATTGAAGAACAATACTTGAAAATCAATTATTTTTTCAAAACATCAAGCAAATACACATTTTTCTAGTAACTTATTCCCTACCTTCATTTCTTAAAAGTCTGTATTTGCTTGTTTTTGTAAAAGAAGGGCTTAAGCAATCTTTTGCTATATGATGAATATTTCAGAATGCCCTTTAGAAAAGCAGGGTGTTCTGAATAAAAAAAAATCTGAATAAAAATCCAGAGTCAATTTCAAGCACTTTTTGAAGTTCACTGAATTATTCAGTTGTCATTTTAAGACAAAAAAGTAGAGTTTCAGTGTAACACAGGACATAATTATGTCCTTCAATCAGAAATCACAACCTTAGAAGTTACAAATCAATATAAATGGCAAAAATATTGATGTTTCTATTTTCCTTGTTATTGCTAGAGAAACACTCTAAAGTAAACATAGCTTGACACACTGGTAAATAAATTCCTCCTCAGTTATGTACTAAATACAATCTGAGAAGAGTTCACTTTGTACAGCAGTAACTTAACAAATGCTCCAAGACTTTAAATTTGGATACACCACTGAATTATAGAGCATAATTTCTTCTTCATAGTTGCATTGCAGCAGTATAGATGTGTTTAAAAAGTGCTGAAAACTAATTTTGCCGAAACTAATATGCCCATATCTTTTCTTCAAATTCTGTAATTCAGCATATTACTATATATAGCCAAAGGGTAATTGGATATAATTCACTTTATTTCCTCCCCTGCTTTTTTGCTTGGGATCTCCTGACACAACACAGGGGTCACATTAACCTGAATTTCTTCTTGAATTAATGTCACAAGTGTTTTACATAATTAGCGCATACTTAATGGATACCTTGATTAGCACCATGGATTTTCACTATCTTAATGAACGTACCTGTTTTCTAATATCTTATGCAATTTTTTCTTTCTCATCATTCTCCCACTTTGGAATGACATGTCAAGGCTTGAAGAGCTTCCTTCACCTTGGACAACAGCAGTCTGACAACACCACAGTACAGGAAGTGAAGGACCTTCCCAGCTCTGAGTAGAGACCAGCTACGTGTAGCTTAATCCTTAGTTTAGTGCCCTTGTTTCAGGGTTTTTCCTTTTTTTTTCTTGAATCACACCATAGCTGAAAGCTATAAAATTTAGACCATACAGTTTCGGTTTAACACTGCATTCCTTCTCTAATTTCACTGCATTATTAGCCTACTCCGGGACATAACAGTACTGCCACTAACATACCATCATGTGTAATACGGAGAATGAGCAAAATCTAGGTTTACAACAAGCCTTGCAACCTTTGGAATCTTTATTAAACTGACATTATTTACTTGACTGTTCATCATCCTCTGTGGAGTCGTATTGCTTCATTAAAATTAAGTTATTCTACTGTTTGGCAATCTCATACAGTTAAGAATATACAGTTACAACCTTTTCCCTGTTCTCTTTTCTTCCATTACCATTTTTTTGATAGCTCTGTGTCATGATCTATTTCTCAAAATCATTGCCTAATTGGCACAACTCAAATCACTCTGCTTTTTGACCTTGCTCCCTGGTAGGAACCTACTTCAGTTCTCCATAATTATGCTGTGTTTATATTCGGAAGTGACAGAACTCAAATGTACACAAATCCTTACAGAGTTTTTGAAACTACTTCTCCATTTCGTAATTGCTTACCCTTCTTAGGTTGCACACCCCATCCTTCACCACCCCTGCCCCAGCAGCACACACATTCCTCTGACCCTCTCTCCCAGTACAGCATTAGGTACCTAATGAGCTTGCAGTGTCAGAGCTCAGCTAATTTTCCTCCCCGTAACATGCTGTTGACAAGAGCAGAAGTAAGCGTTACTGAACAAGCAAGGACTTTTTCATTATTTCCAGCCCTCAAAAATAAATTTAACCTGTCACGTGTAACTTGTACAGAAATCCCCCATGGCCCCAGTAACAGCCTACTGCCTCCTCACTTTCACTGGGGCTTACCCAATACAGAAGTTCCTTATAGCGATCGCTCCTGACAGCTCGTTTACTATCTCAGCTGTGACTCTTATCTTGAGTAACTATCTCTTGTTTCCTTACACTTATTTTGCATCCTCAGCAATGACTGAATAGAAGCAAATCAAAAGTAGCAGTTTCTACCTTCTGTAGAAATTTGCCTGCCAAAATGTACTGGATGTACTGAAACACGTTACACATTTTTATACTGAAAAAGCAGCAACTTATCTTCACGCCATCATGCTGTAATTCCTGTAGCACAGTAACGCATCCACAAGACTGATACTTCACACTTAGGAAACAGGAAACCAGAGTACCTACTGCAGGAACCTTTATGCAGACAACTTAAAAATTACAGTTAAAGGTCCAGCAGATCTTAGTGGAACTCAGACAAAAACCCCAACCTGTTTATATTCCTTACCTCACATGGGTGGCCCATCACAACAGTAATCACCATCTCCTTCAGAAGTACCCAAAGCTTACAAGAGAGACCTGAATAACTCATTTCATGGTGCATAACTAAGAGATACTTCACCGTAGTTTTGCAATTAAATCCAGTTTTATTATTTGAAATACCAAAGCACTGCAGGTCATGAGCAATGTGACCACATGCAAAGCAGGGGGAGAAGGACAGCCTGACAATTACAGTTCAGTCTCACTGTTATAACATACAACACTCAATTCCCTACACATCAATCCTTCAACAATAAGCAAAGTCTGATCAAGCCGGGGCTATATTTTGCCATTGTTAATAAATGGGTTAGTGTAACTATACGCAAGGAAAGCTTTCTGTTTCCAAGAAAATTCAAGCTTTGCTTTCCATACATTTAATACAGAATTGTTTACGAGACAGAATGGACCAGGCTATGCACAGATGGGGTTTTGTTGGTTTTGTTTGGTTTGGTTTTTATGATTGTTGGTTTGCGTTTTTTTTATATAGTATAAATAGTTAAGGAGTAAATACTGTTAGCTACTTAAATCAACAGAACACAAAGTGACTGAACTTCATGCTTACAGAACCACCAGTCTTACACCTTTCCCTTCTACAGATGACCTCGCCTTCAAGTTTTCTCCAATAAAAATTCTCAAATGCACATGGCTGCATTTCATATTCTAATATCACAGGAAACAACATGCCAGCTCACAGATCTCTGCCAAGCCCCAATTATTCTAGAAACCTCCACACTGTGCTAAGAAGGGTACCTAATTCTCAAAACATTTAGACCAAACAAGTAAGACATCTTTATAAAGAAAAGAATAAGGTCTTAGTTGGAGCCCTTTTATCTACTTGTTAGATACTTGCACACCTATGAGACATTTCCCAAAAATTGTTATCTTAGATACAGTTTAGCTATAAGGGTCCACTCAAATGACAATTAGAACAGAACAGCTCAAGAACCCACTTAAGCTCTGTTAAGTAATTGTTTCTAGATTGTTGTACAGAAGCTCAGCTAAGTGTATTGGACTAGAGCTAAAATAGCAAGAGTTTAAATGATTTACTTTATTTCAGTAGAAAAAAGGCATGCTACATCTCTTCTGATATTGCAGCAACTTGTAGAAATTGAAGCTACTTGTAGCTGCAAGGAATCACAAGAATATATTCAAGCATGTGGTAAGTCTGTGTTGCACAAAAAGCTCTATAGAGATTGTTATTAGTTACAGATAACTCCCACCGTTACAAGAATCTCTGCTCAAAACAGTACCTCCCAAGGAAAAACTTCATTGCAAAGGCAGTAGGACTTGGGATGACAAGCCTCCAGGTGGACAACAGAGAAGAAAAACTGATAGCTTGCCCAAAATCATCTGATATTTAAGGAAAATCAACAAAGCAATCTTCTAAATTATTGCAGATGAGATACTACAGCAGAAAGAAAAAGCCTCATGTGTACTACAACAAAATCAGCATATTTACTATTTCATGTTAATCAAACAACAAAAGTACTGTTTTAAGCTCATGCAACATATTAATGTGCTCTAGATTTTGGCCCTAAGAAGTGAGAAATTAATTTTATGGATCAAATTCAGAAAAACTTAAAAAGTATACACTGGATAGTTCCAGAAGAAAAAAAATCAGTACAGATAGCAGGTTCATCACCTCCTAGCAACAGGAACAACTTGAGCTCTCCTGTGCTCTTACCAGTACACTTTAATGTGTGAAATCTCATTAGCAGGGAAGAACTACATGCTTCCCAAGGAGAAGGATTTGCTACAGAGAACTAAATGAATACAAACAAGAACATTCCATTGCTGGTAATTCTTAACTTGCACAACTGATGCAAACAGGTATAGTAAGGTTGATGGAGCCATCACCAGTGGACAGATGTTACTTTCTTAGAGAACACAGAGAGGCTCTCAGCTTGCAAGGCAGGTTAAGGCCAAAGACCTGAGACAAGCCACACTGATCAGAACTAATAGAAGCACAAAAAAAAAAAATCCATGTTTCTTCATGTATTTTGCTCCTTTAAATAAAAAAAACTACCTAGATATGTAATAAGGACATATACAAAGGAGAAGGTATCAACAGAAGGTTAAAATCCCTGCTATTGAAAGAGTATTAAGTTGCATCTATGGCCAGCTCACTTGCATGGAGCTTTACATGATCCATTTATAGAGATTCTTCCAACAAAAAAAAGCAAGTAACCACATATCAAGCTGAACAGACTAACAAAACAGCCAGTAAGCACAGACTTGATTCACCAGGATGATGCCTGAAAGGTGATCATGTGCACACAACAACACTGCAGGGCTAGATTAAATAGTGCTTGGTTAAGCAAGAGCCCTTCAGGAAGACATATTGCTCATAACATTTTTATCAAAACAAATACAACTAGAGCAAGTGATGCTATTACTCGAACGATGATGACAGCAGGCACAGCGTTTAAACAAAGCCAACAGCTGACCTCCAGAGCACTGAATTATCTGTGCTGTCGTCCCAAATCCAGCCTAAGACAACTTGAACAACCGCATTTACCATTCGTGCCTTTAACCACAGAAAGATGTGTTCAACAGGAAAGATACCGGTGTGATTACTGGACTGGAGCATCTACATTCCCTTTTAGTTCACAGGGTGAGAAGTGTACCTCCTGATCTTTCCCTTCAGTTTGTATCTTGACATGATTTATGTTTATCTGGACTTCTTTTGGATTAAACCAGAAGGTGTGCTAAAGTAACAGACCTGATGTATCCTAATCACCACAAAGTTTTTGAACGTACAGGACCGAACTAGAACTAGCTTCAAGTAAGCATTCCCTTCTCACCCCAAATGCAGGGGTACCATCTGCCCTGTCTTCACAGAGCTTCAGCCGCTTAACCACAGGAGTTACTAATGATCACACTGTCAAAGTCTGATAATCTCCTGGAATATATCTAGAACTGCTTTTATTTGGGGAGAACCTTGGCACAATTTCTGCAAAAAGCAAGCCTGCTTCAGCAGAACTCTAAGCACAAGATTCAGTCATCTGGATGGACTGCTGATGCTAATCCAATTCCAAGTAACTAAAATGCATGTGATATATCTGCTTCAATCACTAATCTTGTGTTGCTAAGAACTTACTGTCTTGTGCCACACTCACTGCATAAAACCAGCATTTGTCTGAAGGGTCATCCAAAGAAGAGGAACTATTTTACACCTTGCTGCTAACAGAGACTGTCGTTACAACTGCACCTTGTCACATTTAACTGTCTCCCACTATCATGAAAACTGGGTTCTCTGAATCACAAACACCTTCAGCATTCCTGAAATAAATATCTGCCTCCTTTTCCCAGTACTTACAGGAAATTACACACTTTTATCCACTTAAGTCAAATAAGCAGAATACTACATCTTTATAGTGGCCTAAAAGATTCAATATTGAAATTTTGACCCAAATGGAAACAAATCCTTCTCCTCATCGGAGACTGCAGAGCTAGCCATAAGCCCCAAGTTGCTTATTTGTCAGGCTGAAGTGTAAATCCTGAAAATTCAAAGTTTGTAACACTTACATTACCACAAGAAGAAATCCACAATCTTGAAAAGACTCTTTAATATACTTTCAATGTGGAAGCATTTTGATCAGTTCAGAAGAATTAACTTTGGTTAGAAAAATCTTCATATTTTGGGGGGGTTTTCCTTTCTATCATTACTTCCATAACAAAACATGGCTGCTTCTTGTCACTTGAAGAAATATTTACTTAGCTCTTATTGCTAATGCAGGATTATTCATTCCTTGGAATTCAGTGTATTTCTTATGAGTTTCAAATGAACTTTTCAGAGATTCATCATGATGATTTTTATTATGTTTACAGTTACTGAAATAGTTCCGCTTATAGCTAGTGCTTGCTGTTTAAAGGCTGATATTTCAGTTAAACAGGTCTATCAGTTCTCAAGTTCATAACACAAATATCAAAACACAATTTTAGGATTCATATTTTTGTACTGACTGGCTGTGTGTGAGATTTTACAGCTTGAAAACAGCTGTGGTAGCTGAATCATGGATTCAATACGCACTTGTAAAAAGTGAAAATAAAATATATAGGACTACAGCACCATTTTTTCATTGGAAATGAGATACCTCTTTACCCTACTCATTAATTACCTTGCATTATATATTTAAGTGATTGGCAAAAAGATGTTCCAGTTGACTCTAGTCACACATTAACATTTCACTGTCAGTTGTGGTGAGATAGTGTCAGAGCAGAATTTTCTTTGCAGATTCTTTTTGGCTTCAGAACTTAGTGGGAAACTAGACTGTAACTGGAATTGTGAGTCCAACAACCCACAAACATGATTATCATTCACTTCCATGTACAGCTCAAACTCATGTCCCCGTTTCCTCTGTACTCCCACCTGACAAAATTATTTTCTCTGCTTGTGAAGGGCTCTTGTCCTCTCAGCCTGTTCTCCTTGCTGACCTGCCTATAAGAAAGAGAAGACAACTGCAAAGTATCACTGTAATTGCAGGCCTGAAGATGAAGAACATTTTCTTGAAAAAATCAGAATTACTCTGCATATCATCATATACATTATTTCAAGATATATATAGGTGTTTGTTTGTTTAACTTGATCAGGGCAAAGGTCTACACCTATGGCATTCTTAGACAGTAGTTACCTAAACATCAACAGCCTGTGCCTCAAACCCCAAATTAGAGGGAATTAAAAAAGCTTCCCCTACTTCAAAAATACTGCATCCTACAACTGACACCCACCTATCCTGTCTCACTCCTGCAGGCTTCTGGAAGCACTGTTGTCACTGGGAGTGACGCTCTTAAACTCCCTGAGAGCAGTTCTCTTGCAGTTCATGTAATTCAGATGATAACTTAAAAGCCCCATTACGTTAGAAGCAGCCAAAGTTCTGATTTATTCCATGTTCTCAAAAGAAAACTTCTACAGGGTAAGAAAAAAGAAACTTGTCATTTGAGCATCTATTAATAACCTTTTCTGTATAATTTTGATTCCTTCAGATTTCTCAGTAAACAGCAAGTGCTGAAAAATCCCTACAAACAAATGACAGAAAGTGAGTTTCTGTGACAAGGGAAGTAGCAGCAATATGGTAGTGCAACTACGAGTGTTTAGAGCTCCTGGTAGTCAATTTCTGCAAAAAAAGGTTCCTTCAGTTGCTGTGTAATCACTGTACGCTGACACAAGTGCCTGTATATCTCAACAGTCCAATGCTTTATTATTCTAGCTCTTAATTTTTAAAAAAAGTTTCCTCAAACACTGTATTCAAACTGAGCCATCTTCCTATAATGTGTATCATTACCTGTCTGATGATAATCTACAGTTTTATAACTATCTAGCATTACAACTCCACTGCTTAAATGCAAATACAACCTAATGGCTTCAACTTTATGCAGCTTTTGAAGGCAACATCTAATCTTAGCCAATATAGAATTTCTGTATTGCAGTTTTATTTAATCTTCCTCTGTATTGCTTAGTATTTTTCAAGGTGGTTTAGTATCTTGGCTCTGTCGAGTTCTATTTTGTGGTTTTGGAAGAATTACAACAGAACTCAACAAATCTGTAGGCTTTAGGAACGTTTAAAGCTTTGTCTTTCTGAATGACTGTCTTATTGCACTAATCTTTTTTAAACAGAAACGAGTTCCACAAGAGAGGTGCTATAAGTACTTTTATTAAAGCAAATGTTTTGTCTCTATGTTACTTAATGCTTCAAAACCATTTCAAATACATAAATTCTTTCCATGTACCTAATGGAGAGAAACCATTTTATCTTGCTACTATTCTCGCCATAAAATAAGTATTTTTATTAGTGTGCTGCAGATCTCCCCTACACAAACTCAAGGAAGCCAATAATACTTATTAACCAGATATTAATTTTCCTAATATTTGTAGCATCAGTTGTTTTCTGATGCACACCTGACAAGGTTTTTTGAGACCAGACTGATTCCAAGCATATTTTCTCTTCTCCCATTTATGCAGCTCTGTATCCCGCCAAATACAGGAAGAAAATACTCAGACTACAGAACTTTCTAACTCAAATCTTATATATAACGCATAAAACAATTAAGCCTAATAGAATGTTGGTCTCTTCCACTTTTGCCCCTTTACAACATCCTCAGCAAGCTCCCACAGATGTTACCTTCTCTCCTTTTTTATTCTGTTACCCCTCAACTTGAAGGTACCCCACAGACTTGGCATCAAAATGCTTATGCAAGAAGCCACTGAATCTCATTTCCCTACTTGCATAATAACATAAGAAGTACCTCAAGAAGGCTCTAAAGACTTGACATTTATTTAGTCTTTTAGTACCTGGTAGAACAAGTCTCAAGTCTCTCAACAACCACTACAGACAAACAAGCATCAAGCAACATGGAAGCACCGTGAAGTAGTTGGGAGCATTTCTCCTGCAAAAACACTGAGAAGACATTTAATTACCAATTTCTAATTTGGATTGTTATCCAAGAAAGATAAGTCCATGAAAAAGTATACGGTAACTGCCTAAATACAGAATAGATTGCTGCAAAAAAACCTATATATAAAACGAATCTTTGCTTTAAACTGCAGCACAGGATTTTCTGTTGAGACATTGGGTAACACCCTCCAACACTAAGGATAATCCAGTCCTGCAGAACCTGGAAGTGCTGAAGCTTGTATTGGATGTCTGGTTAGCACCTAAAAGGAAAGGCTGATGATCTGGAGACTGGTCATTTAAATTCACTTTTGGATGGCTATTGCATGGTTCCAAGAATAGTGACCTGATATTTAGCTGCAAATACATAATCCATAGTTAACAGTGTTTGTTAAAGGAAGAGTAAAATCTAAGACACAAGAACAAAAAATAAAGGAAAATGCTGTGAAAACGTCACGTCAGTATAATAAAGAAAACAAGAGCATCAACTAACTTTGAGTCCAAGCACAAAGGGCTGTTCAGTGA
>JAVSBS010025483.1:34043-47811 GCA_033124195.1 Coracias cyanogaster | reverse complement strand
ATCAACACCCTTCTAGCTCCCAGCACAAAACACTGCAGCTGTGGGGAAAACCAGCTCAGCCAGACCCATTACACACCACATTGAAAGGACTGAAAATGCTCTAGAAGCCAGGATTAGAGAGTGAACCTGAGAATTGGAGAAAAAGGTCCAAAATCAATAAGAAAATCAGTAAGAAATAACTCAATAAAGAGTAAAATCTTTTGTGTTGGAAGATAAAAACTTAAAAATCAAGGGCACAATTAAAATGGGGAATTGAATGCTCGGGACAAAGCTATTGAGGACTGTACAGACAGGGCATAGTCCCTCACCTT
Organism: Coracias cyanogaster; assembly: GCA_033124195.1. NCBI lineage: Eukaryota > Metazoa > Chordata > Aves > Coraciiformes > Coraciidae > Coracias > Coracias cyanogaster. The sequence continues at coordinate 47,500 of JAVSBS010025483.1, read as the reverse complement.
GCTGTTGTTGCAAAATGCCAGGTGTCATCAGGGTGTATTAACAGGAGTTTTGGGGTAAAACATGGGCGTTATCTTTGCAGAGACCAGACTGACTCCAGAGAAAAGCCAGACAGCACATGGATAGAGATCTGATCCACAGGGACCCTCTGGATGCAGTGAAGTCCATCAGTCTTGTGGGAAGAGATGGACATAGTGGCCTTTGGAGAAATAGGGTTGTTGCAAGGATGATGCTTGGTTCCTTTCTAGTTTTCTGGAGTAGATACGAAAGAAACCACCTCTACATCAAAGGTGCCTTGACACTGATAAAACAATTCAGCAGTGAGCCCAGTGAAGGCTTTGGCTCCATCCCAGGACCAAACAGAATCCCTTCAAAGTGAATAATTCACAGAATCACAGAATGGCAGAGGTTGGAAGGGACCTCTGGAGATCATCTTGTCCAACCCCAATGCTAAAGCAGGGTCACCCAGAGCAGGTTGCCCAGGATCATGTCCAGGCAGGTTTGGAATCTCTCCAGAGAAGGAGACTCCACAACCTCTCTGGGTAGCCTCATCCAGACGTAACCTCTTGTGTTCCAGTTTGTGCCCATTGCCCCTTGTCCTGTTGCTGGACACCACTGAAAAGTGAGAGGTCCCATCCTCTTGACCCCACTCCTTAGATATTGATCAGCATTGATCAGATCCCCTCTCAGTCTTCTCCAGCTAAACAGCCCCAGGGCTCTCAGCCTTTCCTCTGCAGAGAGATGCTCCTGTCCCCTCAGCATCTTTGTAGCCTCCACTGGACTCTCTCCAGCATTTCCTTGTGTCTCTTGAGCTGGGGAGTCCACAACCGGACCCAATACTCCAGAGGTATCCTCGCTGGGGCAGAGTAGAGAGGGAGGAGAACCTCACTTGACCTGCTGCCCACACTCTTCTTAATGCACCCCGAAGTCTCCTCTCCCAAAGTCCACCTAACCCAACTGCAAACTCACTGCTGGCTTTTCTCGCAGCACAGTGTTGCACAGCTGTCTTCATCGGCCTCTTCTTCACACGTTTTTGGCTGGTCAGTGCCCTCTACGCTGCGTGGTGGTTCATAGACAGGGAAAAACCCAGCAAGGGTGGGAGACGGATCCACATGCTCCGGAACAGCATCGTCTGGAGATACATTAGGGACTATTTCCCCATCACGGTAAGTGCCACCAATCCTGTTGGCTCTTAAGAGATTCAGAGACAAACTTTGCCATGATGTTTGGAAGTGGGTCTGCGGCCAGCAGTTGTGGCATGGGGTGTTGGGAGGTCAGTGTGGAAGGGTTGTCTTCCCAGCACCCACTTTAATGCAAGATCCAGGAAGGAAATCTCCCCTTGCCTGTTTTCCATGTCTATATTGTGATGCTCCTGCTCTTCAGGTTGCTCAGTGGACACAGGGCCAAGTTTTGACCAAAAATTCAAGAAATCTTAGTGCCCTGCAAGGTCAGGGGAAGAAGCTGGACATGCGCTGGGCAGTCTCACAGAGCTGCTGTTCCCTTGAGAGGGTCTTCTGCGACATTTCCTGATTAATTCATGTGGTTGGCCTTTGTCCTTACTCTACTCAGCACTTGTCAGGTCACACCTGAAATTATGTGCTCAGTTTTGGTCCATACTATAAAAAAAGATGTGGACAGGCTAGAGAAGGTCCAGAGAAGTGCCACCAATATGATCCAAGGACTTGGAAGCTGCATATGAGGACAAGCTGAGAGAGCCGGGTTTGTTCAGCATGGAGAATAGAAGGCTCAGGGGAGACCTTCTTACCATACTCCAGTATTTAAAGGGTGGCTGCAAGGAAGATAGAGACTACCTTTTGACAAGGAGTCACATGGAAAAGACAAGGGGTAATGGGGATAAGTTACTCTGTGGAAATTCTGATTAGATACATGAGGAAAATTTTTCACAACAAGGACAATCAGCCATTGGAATAATCTCAGGGAAGTGGTGGAGTCTCCAACACTGGACACTTTTAAGATTCAACTGGACAGGGTGCTGGGCCAGCTTGTCTAGATGGTGCTTTTCCCAAGAAAGTTTGGACCAGATGATCCTTGAGGCCCCTTCCAACCTGGTATTCTATGATTCTATGAGTCTTCCTCTTTATCTGGTATTCCCTTGGCTTGGCATGGCATGAATGCATGGACAGGCATGAGGTCCTCCCTCAGAGCCATCGCAAGTAGGTACAAATCTGAGCAATGCGGCAGAAGAGTTCATGGGACATGTAAGGGAGCGAGTTTCGAGAGAAGACCAAGCTATGGAAATTTGTAAGGTAATTCCTTTAATGAAACATTGCCTGTTGAGGGAACTCAGATGGGAAGCACACAGCTGGTTAGAGATAGCCTGGAGTCAGGATCTGGGTGCTGCAGTCCAGGCAAAATGAAGTGGGGAGCCCAAACGGTCAGAGGACTCATCAGCCCAAAGGAAAAGCAAGAGAGCGACCTGAGAGTCCATCCTGCATAGAGTAGGGCCTGGGATAAGGATTAGGAGGAGCTGGAGCAAAGTGAGGACCAACAACTTCAACATTACAACACAGAATCCTAGAATGGTTTGGGTTGGCAGGGACCTTAAAAATCATCTAGTTCCAAACCCCCTGCCATTGCAGACACCTCCCACTGGGTCAGGTTGCTCAAAGCCCCAGCCAACCTGGCCTTGAACACCTCCAGGGATGAAGCAGCCACAAATTTTCTGGGCAATCTGTGCCAGTGTCTCACCACCCTCAGGGTGAAGAATTTCCTTCTAATTTCCAATCTAAATCTCCCTTCTTCCAGTTTGAACCCATTAGCCCTTGTCCTATCACAACCCCTTGTAAAAAGTACCTCCCAGCTTTCTTGTAGGCCCCCTTCAGATACTGAAACATGAGGTTTGTCTCTTCAGTTTATCAGGGAGAAAAAAGCATACATCCCCAATAAAAGACACCCAAAATGTTCAAGGTCCTAGAGTGCAGACTGCAAGATTGGTGTGGAACTAGCTTAATTTAGGGCAAAAGTCAAGGCTGGGCAAAACAAATGAGAAGATAGTGTCTGTCTGGTTCTCTCCTACCATTCTTGAGCAGATCTTATGCATAGTTGTGTTATAACAACTCAGATGGGCACAATTGCTCCTAAAATGATGGTGCCTAAAATGTCACTGATGCCTTCTAATGTCACATCATCCTATTTGTAGGCCACAGCTCAGTGCAATCTTGACTCTAAAATGGAGGCTCTGCCAAGCCACAACCTGGTTACACAGATAACGTGTCCCAGCAAGCATTGGTCCTTTTCATCAGAGTGGAAACATCTCTTGATATCAAGGCAAACTGCATCAGTCCAGAAAAGCAACACCATGGATATACTTAGATCTGCCTGTAGAGGAAGCACCTCCAGGGTACTCTGAAACCAAACGTTGCTTGAGGGAAATTGGAGCTTTTTTATTTCCCCAGATTTTCCCTCTCCTCATTTGACTTTACATCTCATAGCAATATACCTCTTGGGACAGTGAAGGTGAAGAAGCAAAGGTTTGTGACTGTGTCCAGATAGTGGCATATAGCACAGTGCAAGCTGAGATTGCCTCTCCCAGGACCTGGGTTCAACCGGTAGAGGTAGATGAGCTGGGTTGAACCAGATCATTACCCTCCCTTTACACTGCTGTGGGTAATTCAGATAAATCCACTTAGTTTTGTGCTGGAAGCTGGCAAACGCCAGCCAATCTTCCCGTGTCTCAGCTGGGTGAACTGCATCTCTCTTAGTCTCTCCAGGACCATCCATGTGAGTAAGTCTACCTTGCCCATGTCCTACTGCCATCAGGTTTCTTTCTTAAAGGCATGGCAGCAAGTGATGCTGAGGACCTGCAGTGAGTTATTTTATGGCTCATCTCAGAGGTTAACTTGTGATTTAAGGGCTCCTGGATGAGCTTCAAAGCAATGCCCCCAAAAGCTGTATCACAATCTTCTGGGGAGGAATGGGAATGCATCCCAGAGAAGCTTGTGGTGAGTTTTACTAAGGGACAAGTAATATCTTATGACTTTTAATAAGAAACACCAAGTGGGTTCCTAATAGATTATTCTCAAGGTTGCCTTAGAAAATACTGAAATCACTCTGTTGATGTGGCTGTGATGAAAATATGCAATATATATTCCATAAATGGCCTTAAGCCACTGCTTGGGCAACATCAGACCAACCTCTCTGCTAAAACTTAGCTGCCAGCTCAGCCCAGCGACACCCCTTCAGCTGTCCCTTTTTCAGGACATGGAAACCCCCGCCTTGAACCCTACACTGCATTGTCTGTCTGTCTTTCCCTCCCTAGGCAGGGAAGACCTGTCAGGAGGACCAGTAAGACCAGTAGAGGGAGCATGGTTACTGGCTTTGGCTGCAGCTCTCTGGTGAAGTAGGGAGGGTTCGGTGGAGCCTTTCTTCTGGCTGGTCTGGGAGAAGGCAGTGGGGACAAAAGGACAGCAGAAAACCAAAATATAATAACAAGAGTATTACAACCAAGTAATCACATAATACTATTTCCCCCAAACATTCTCTTGGAGCTAGATGATCTTTAAGATCCCTTCCGACCCAAAGCATTCTATGATTTTATGATTGCCCACTTTGTTTGTTATTTCTAAGCCAGAACATAGGATTTGGCATCTCTCGCTGAATGCATCTGCTACCGTTTGCCACTACAAGAGCACAGAAAATCACCTGGCATCCCCAACATCCCACACCAAGGTGCTCCCCAGGTGAACCACACAGCATTAAGACCTCCCTGCGAGTTTCACTAGAAACTCCCTGGTTAGCCCCTACAAATCCCCTCCCACCCCCGCATGCCACTCCTAGATTTATACTCTGTTATATCTTCCATCTGCCAGCTTTTTTCCCGCCTAAAACCCCAAATGCATTTGCTTCCTTGCATGGAAGTAATTTCAGTTCACACCACCAAGTACGAGCTGATTCACTTCTAGCAGCATGGAAGTTAAGCATTGTAGACATTGCTTTAACCATTCTATAGCTGCTCTCGTGATCAACTAAGCTGAGCTTTTGATCTGAACATGCACAGCTGGATGCTCCCATGGACCTCTCACTTAGAATCCAGCCATCCAGAACCCCAGAATGGTTTAAGTTGGAAAGGACCTTAAAGATCATCTAGTTGCAATGCCCCTGCCATGGGCAAAGAAGTGTCCCACTAGGCCAGGTTGCTCACAGCCCCATCCAACCCAGCCTTGAACACATCCAGTGTTGGTGCATCTACAACTTCCCTGGGCAACCTGTGCCAGTGTCTCACCTCCTTCACAGCAAAGAATTTCTTCCTAATATCTAGTCTAAATCCACCCTCTTTCATCTTAAAGAAATCACTCCTTGTCCTATCACTACATGCCCTTGTAAAAAGTCCCTCCAGCTCTCTTGCAGATCCCCTTTAAGTATTGAAAGGTTGCTATAAGGTCTCCTTGGAGGCTTCCCTTCTGACAGGCTGCACAACCCCAGTTGCCCAAACCCCAGTCAGATCAGGGGCACAAGGGGAGTGGGATCTGGGGGAGTGATCAGGTGGGCACTCAGCACCCCATGTTGTATTTGTGTGTAGACTGAGTTTGTTCAGCCCTGGAGAATTAGTAATTTTGGGGACGTTTAGATGTGGCTCCTAATCCTCCCAGATCCTAGTAGCAAACAGCATGGCCGGGCACCAGTGCTCTGAGTCAGGAAGAGCTGCCTGGTATTTTTATTTGAGGAAGTGTCTTTAAATGCTGCCTTTAAGAGATCCCTGGGTGTGTTTGCAGCTGAGGAAGCAAAGACAGGTTGGGATGAGCATCTGTTTTCTGGGGACCTGGGCAGCGTGAATGTGCACTGTGCTGCAGCAGTGTCTGGCAGCGTGCAGGCTCCAAGCGGAGCTTCCACAGTGTGATCAAGGAGCACCCTCTGCTGATAGCACTGGGCATCACTGACATGTCTGGCCCCATCCTCTTCACATTGACCATTCAGGTATTTATAAATATTGAGAAGATCCCCTCTTAGTCTTCTCCTCTCCAGGCTAAACAGCCCCAGGGCTCTCAGCCTCTCCTTGACACAGAGATGCTCCAGTCCATCACCATTGTAGCCTCCACTGGACTGTCTCTGGTATTTCTCTGTCCCTCTTGAGCTGGGAAGCCCAGAACTGGACACAGTACTCCAGATGTGGCCTTCCATTGTAGGTGCTTGTGGTCTTCATTGTGCTGTTTTCTCCTTGTGAAGAGCGACACGACTTGGGATTATCTAAGTGCCAGCTGGACCTTTTTATCTACAGCAACTGGGAGAATCCCAACCTCTGTCATTGTACTTGGGGACTTGCGGGTGTTATTGCTTTTTTGTTAACATAACAAAATGAGTTATTGGAGGATTAGTTGACCCCTAGGATCTGTAATTTGGGATGGCTCCATCCCACAGCTCATTCACTCTTATAAGTGCATAAACCATGACGGGGGTTATTGAAGTGTGTTCTGGGAGGTGTTGCAGAGAGGGGACAGTTCCAGTTCGTGTGAACCAAGCCCTACCAGGAATGTTTTCTTTCTTTTCACAGATGAGTGGTGTTCTTTGTAACTGGGGATTTTATGTCATGGCCCATGATGTTTAATATCATTTCTGATTTCCAGCAGTCTTGGCTGTTCACTTTGCTTCTTTCTGTTGGCTGGAGGAGAGATGAGGGATTGTTAAGGCAAAAGCAAGGCACGGCCAAATGAACCAAAGCCACTTCTCTGTCCTTTCCTGAGGAACTTCTCTGTCCCATGTTTTGGCTCTCTATTCTCTGCCCTCAGGTGACCTTAAATAAGAGGGAGGCTGCAGTCTAGGTCAGGACCACCGGAGAACTGCATCCCACCATCTTCACTGCCAAGCAACATGCTAAACCGCTGAATAAAGGAGGTCCTACAAGGCCCTCAAAAGCAGCCTCACACAAGGGCAAGGGAGGACTTGGGCAATTTAAAGCTGTCGTCCTTGCCCAGCTTTGGGAGTGAGGGTGATGAAGTCAAAACTCAATTTGACCCCACCTGGCTGGTCAGACTCCCCGATACTTGCTGCAAACACAGCTCTGACCTGGCATTGTGGTATCTGGAGAAAACTCCAGTGCCCAAAGCCTCCTATTTCTCCAACTGTCCCTCTCAGACTTTCTCCATTGCTGGGACCTAAAACCCATCTTCCTTGGCAGCTGCTGGCTGCCCTTCCTTTGGTCTCCCATCCAGACACCCCTGGGTGAGCTACCCACTTCTCTTTGCCTTGGCACAATTTCTCCTTCTTTGGATCTGGCTGGATTTCTGGATTTCTCCCACAGAGGAACCAGCTGCACACTTTATCCTGCAACAGATACTCTTTGGAGGTGCCGGTGGACAGCTAGGGACCTGAGGATTTGCTTAGAAGAAAAGTTGAAAAGAGGTTTATCCTACTTGAGAGCAGATTAATGAACATCACATCCTTGGAAACAGCTTGGGGCCAGAGAAGGATAGAAATACAATAGCAATTCAATCTGAGACTTTAAATGAAGAAGGCAGAAAGTTGCTAACCAGCTTCCCTGACTGCATCCCTCGCTGCTCTCTGAATGGCTGTGGGGGTAATGCCATGCTACGCCCTGTCTCCCACCACATGTTCATGCCAATGCCATCTCTGACTACATGTTTCCCCACATGGCAAGCACCATGAAGTGCTCATACTCGTCTCGACTTGATTAATTCTTCACTTAATTTTTTAATCCCTTCAGTCCTGCAAACAATGCTGCTTGGGGGCCTGGGTATTACTTCATCTCCAGGGTGTGCTGGAGCACCCAAACCTCCAATCCTTTGGACTCAAGAGAGAATTTTACATTTCTCAAGCATTAGCGCACCAGCTTTATGAAGAGAATCTCCCTATTCCTGTGGCTTGGGGCAGGACTGTCCAGTCCATAGGGGACAACCTACAAGCAATGCTGCAGGCCTGGGGAAGCCTAGGGAAGAGTGGCTGGAAAGCTGCCCAGTGGAAAAGGACCTGGGGGTGTTGGTTCACAGGTGACTGAAGATGAGCCATCATGTGCCCAGGTGGCCAAGAAGGCCACCAACATCCTGGCTTAAATCAGCACTAGTGTGGCCAGCAGGACTAGGGCAGGGATCATCCCCCTGCACTCAGCACTGGGGAGGCCACACCTCAAATCCTGGGTTCAGTTTTGGGTCCCTCACTCCAAGAAGGACCTTGAGGCACTGGAGCGTGTCCATAGAAGGGCAACAAAGCTGGAAAAGAGTCTAGAGCACAAGTCTTGTGAGGAGCAGCTGAGGGACCTGGGGTTGTTTTGCCTGGAGAAGAGGCTTGGGGACACCTTCTCACCCTCTGCAACTCCCTGAAATGAGGTTGGAGTGAGGTGGGGGTCAGTCTCTTCTCCCAGGGAACAAGCAATAGGACAAGAGGAAATGGCCTCAAGTTGCACCAGGGTAGGTTTAGGTTGGACATGAGGAACAATTTCTTCCCTGAAGGGGTAGTGGAGTCCTCATCCCTGGAGGGATTTAGAAGATGTGGTGCTGAGGGACATGGTTTAGTGGTGACCTGGCAGTTCTGTGTTAACAGTTAGACTTAATGATCTTGAAGATGTCTTCCAACCAAAATTATGCTATGATCTGTTCTATGATTCTAACCAGGAAACCCCAGCCAGATCTCGAGGGGTGAATTGAAGCAGCCTTGTTAAACCAGTACTGTACTCTTGGGTTGATACAGTCACTCAGAAGCCCTAATTGCAATTAGCTTAAATCCACTCCAAAATGCATTAAAAACAAAACAAATACCAAATGAAGGCCACTTTAATTCCAGCTAAGAGCATCTACTTGGAATCTTAACATGGTTTAACTAATCCAGTTTAAAATTAATTTGGATTCATTTGATAGAGATCCTCACCAGTACTTATGTGGTCTCTTGTCAGAGCTCCTGAAAGTCTGCATATGCATTTCCCTAACATGGCTGACAGTGCTTGGAGCAGGTCTCATGATCTCTCTGCAGGAGCTGGAGGAACTTGGGCAGGGTTTCATCCATGCCTTGGACCCACATTTGAGTAGACAGAGTCAAAGGAGGTTTCTGCTACAAAGTAATCACTGTGAGCACTGAACAACTGTAGTTATCAAGATATTTCTCCATGAAGCATGAAAGACTTCACCCTTCAAAACACAACTTTAAGTTCATTTGTTGGGAAGGCAAATATCACCCCAGATGTGGGATCTGGAAGGCCTCATAACTCTTTTGACAAGGGGTCATTGCAGCAGCCAAGACACCAGCCAGCATACTGACCATGCCAAGGGGAAGCTCGTGGAAGCCAGCAAACTCATGGGTTGATTTGGAGAGCACAACCTTGAGCTGCTAACAGTTCATTCCCTTTGGACCACAGGCCATACTCATTAACTTGGTATCCCTCAGATACCTCTGAGATGAGAAAATGATCTCGTCTCACCAAGAAAACTTTGGGTCAAGCACTGTTCTCAGATGCTTACGCACAGACCGACTTGGCTGGACCCTTAAATCCTTTGACATTTATTAAAGTTTCAATTCACCCAGAAAGACCGGAGCAGCAAATGCCATCCGGTGGGTGTGGAAGTGGCAACCTGGCCAAGGCAGGAGGGAGGAGAGTCCCACCCCTCTGCACCTCAACCCCAGGCCTGTTGAGCACTTCTGGAGTGCAGGAGAGCTGGGCTGTGCAGTGTCAGGTATTAACTTTCTTGGCAGCTTGCAAACAGATATTGACCTCTGGCAGGAGGAGAAGGAAGAAGTGGGAACAATCCAGATGGGAGGACTGAGTTTCCGCATTAAAGAGTTTCCAGAGGAGAAGGGTGGTTTAGAGTCCAGGGGCCTGACCTATGGTGTAAGAGACTTTGTGCAAGTGTCTCCTCTGCTACAGATTTCCTTCTCAGTCTTGTACAAAGTCATTGGTTTCTCTGTAAGTTCTGGTCAAATCACCCAAATGTGAGCATATACTGTGACAAAATTGGGATCGCCTCTCCTTTCCTCTCCTCTCCTCCAGCTAAGTCTCTAAGATGTGGTCAGTGCTACTGCAGGGGACAGCTCTTGCAGAAACATCATCCAGATCTACAAACTCTTGAGTGACTAGATTTTCAGCCTCTAGCTGCCCATGGCTTAGAGCAAGGAGTCAAAAATCACAGAATCATAGACTGATGAAGGTTGGAAGGGAACTCTGGAGTTCCTTTGGTCCAACACCCTGTGCTCAAGTGGGGCCACCCAGAGCCTATTGTCCAGGACAGTGTCCAGATGGCTTTTGAAAATCTCCAAGGATGGAGACTCCATCACCTCCCTGGGCAACCCGTGCCAGTGCTTGGTCACCTGCACGGTGAAATGCTGGTTCCTGATGTTGAAAGGGAACCTTCTGTGTTTCCATCTGTGCCCACTGCTGCTGTTCTTGTCATTGGGCAGCACTGGAAAGAGGGTGGCTCCATCTTCTTCACACTCACCTTTCAGGTATTTATACACATTGATAAGATCGCCCCCTCTGAGCCTTCTCTTCTTCAGGACGAACTGTCCCAGCTCTCTCAGCCTTTCCTCAGAGCAGAGGTGCTCCAGTCCTTTTATCACCTTCATGGCCCTTTGCTGGGCTTTCTCCAGTATGCCCATGTCTCTCTTGTACTGGGGAGCCCAGAACTAGACACAGCATTCCAGATGTGGCCTCACCAGTGCTGAGTAGAGGGAAACAATGACCTCTCTACCTGCTGACTATATCTAACACAGCTGAGGATACCATTTGCCGCCTTTGCTGCTGGCTCATGTTCAAATTGGTGTCCACCAGGAACCCTAGGTCCTTTTCTGCCAACTGCTTTCCAGCTGAGTGGCCCCCAGCATGTGTTGGTGCTTGGGGCTAATCCTCCCCAGGTGCAGGACTTTGTTCTTTTCCTTGTTGAACTTTATGAGGTTCCTGTCAGCTGGATGCATAGGAAACATACAGATACAGAGATCATGATCAAGCTCCAAAATGCATGTGTGGTTTAAAAGTCCCAATCCAGAACCAACAGTGGTTGGTAGGACTCCAGATTTTAGTGGCACTGAGGCCACTAGGGAGATGAGGAATCATTTATCAGGGACAGACGTGCCATCCTGGGGCATTGTAAAGCACCGGGAGTTGCATTTGACTTGTCTGTGGCCAGAATTAGCCTAAAAACCCAACCAAAAAGCCCAGCAAATAATATGATAATGCAAAGCAACATAAAAATGTAGTATCTGAAAATAAGAGCGCACTACAAGAAATAAAATAAATCACCAGGTGAGCTTGATGGAAAACATCAAGAGAAAATATGATCAACCAGAAATAGAGCTGGAACGATTGTTGCCTGGTGGGTGTCCAGTCCTTTGTAAGGGGACATAAAGTCCCTCTTCTCTTCTCTCATTTCTTGTCATAGAATAATAGAATTGTTTGGCTTGGAAGGGACCTCTCAAGGTCGTCTAGTCCAACCACCTTGCACCGAGCAGGGACATCTGCAACTAGAGCAGGTTGCTCAGAGCCCCGGCCAACCTCACCTGGAATGTTGCCAGCAATGGGGCATTGACCATCTCTCTGGGCCAGGGTCTCACCACCCTCATTGTAAAAAATTTATTCCTTCTCTCTAGTCTAAATCTCCCCTCTTTTAGTTTAAAGCCATCACCCTTTGTCCTATTGCTCCAAGCCCTATTGTTCATTCTTTTCTCTCCTGTTCTCCTTCCCCTTTCATTGGGGTGAGCACCAAAGCAGCAGCTCGATGTCTCCTAGGGAGGGTTTTTAAGGATGTGTGGTGTCTTAGCACAGGTGAACTCTCCTGTTGAATTTGTTTGCACAGCTCAGTGGCCAACCTGAGCTCAGCTCCTCATTAGCAAGGACGATGGTGTCATCTTGGAGTGCAACCAGACGCGGACCCTGCTGTCACTCCCCTCCTCTTGCCACTCCATGCGTGCACAGCTGAAAATTTAGTGGTTTCCAACACACCCGAGCATCTTGCCTCCCTGCTTATAAATCACGTAGAGATGAAAGGCTGCTTGGAAGCCAAAGATGAATGCAGGAAACATTGATGCAAGCTGAAATCACTCAAAAATGAGCAAATGGTGGCAGAGGCCCTGGGCACTTAGTAATTCAGCCATCTGCCCCTCTTTCTGCTGAGGCACCTCTGTGCCTGGGCAGTGGTGGGACTCTTGTTTGTCCGTTTGCCTCATTAAGAGCAGGCGCTTGAATGGGCACATGTGTACAGTCAACAGTGCCTTCAGACAGATGGGGAATTAGCTGCAATATAAGAAAGTAAAATACACCCTGGTGATGAACCTGCAGTTCTGGCCACTTCTAGGAAAACAAATTGACCATTAGCTCTTCCCTGAGTGTGGATGGGACCAGGGAGCTCAGAGGGGTGACACGTTAAAACACACAGAGCTTGGGTTCTTCTTGAGCACAAGTGTCTTTGAGATGTCTGGAAATTTCATGGGGGGTCTGTGATGGCTAGGCTTGGAAAGGTTCATCCTTCCCCAGTGCTGTGAGCATCCTCAGCACCCACAGAAAGGGTGCAGAGGCATCAGCGTTCAGTTTTGAGAGCTTCTGCCTGGGTTATGCACATGCCCGCCAATGTTGGTGTGGCAGGATCTTCTCAGTGGCATAGCTGGAGGGTGGGTTTGTCACACCAGCCCCTTTCCTATGGACACTCCATAGCAGGTGTAACCCACCAAGTCAAAATCCTGGTTGTCCTTTATCTCCCTTTAATCTTCCCCTCTTCTGCTGTGTCTCATGTTCTCCCATATAGCATCTCCCAGGCTCCAAACCCACTTTCATATTGGCTGAACATTTCAGCTAGCTCCTTAACCAGCCCTCAAGGGCTGCCCATGTGCTGGACTGTAACTGCAATCCCTGCTGTCCATCTCTAAAAGCTGGACATGGGCATTCCTTATTCCATCCTCCTGGTAAAATTTCAGCAACCTTGAGCAAATACCCATTGCTCTTTGATGGACTCATGGATTACCTGGGCACTTAACACAGGCACAAGAGGCTGGGTTCTTGCAGGCTTTCCCCAATTGAAACCATCGGCTTGTACTCTTACATGCCTGGGAGCTGGGTCTAGGCTGGGAGAGACATGCTAGAAAGCAGCCCTGTGGAGAAAGACTTGGGGGTACTAGTAGATGAAAAGCTGGACATGAGCCACCAATGCACAATGGCAGCCCAGAAGCGACATCCTGGGCTGCATCAAAAGAATTGTGTCCAGCAGATCGAGAGAGGGGATTCTGCCCCTCTACTCTGCCCTGGTGAGCCCTCAACTGGAGTACTGTGTCTAGCTCTGGAACCCCCAGCACAAGAAGGACGTGAACCTGTTGAAGCATGTCCAGAGGAGAGCCATGAAAATTATCAGAGGGCTGGAGCACCCATCCTATGAAGACAGGCTGAGAGAGTTGGGGCTGTTCAGCCTGGAGAAGAGAAGGCTCCGGGGGTACCTTACAGCGACCTTCCAATACCTGAAAGGGGCCTATAAGAAGGCAGGAGAAGATCTGTTCTCGAGGGTCTGTAGTGACAGGACGA
>JAVSBS010025483.1:0-10282 GCA_033124195.1 Coracias cyanogaster | reverse complement strand
GTGTCTTCTTTCCTTCTTTCCTTCTTTCCTTCTGTCCTTCTTTCCTTCTTTCCTTCGTTCTTTCTTTCCTTCTTTCCTTCTTTCCTTCTTTCCTTCTTTCCTTCTTTCCTTCTTTCCTTCTTTCCTTCTTTCTTTCCTTCTTTCTTTCCTTCTTTCTTTCCTTCTCTTTCTTTCTTTCCTTCCTTCTTCCTTTCTTCCTTTCCTGGAGATGTCCAGAGGAAAAAGTCCCAAGGATGTGTTGATGATGCATGCCTGACATGCCCATGCAGAAATCCCTTTGGAGGATGGACTTTGCAAGTCTCTGTCTTGCAAACATTCCCTTCCTAAGCACGTTCTTTGAATGACAAACCTGATAAATACCTTCGAGATAACAACTCAGTTTGACTGAGGTCTGGGGAGGGTGTAAAGGAGGCTGAGGGGAGACCTCATTGCTCTCTACAACTACCTGAAAGGAGGTTGCAGTGAGGCTGGTGTTGGGTCTCTTCTCCCAAGTACCTAACCACAGGACAAGAGGTAAAGGCCTCAAGTTGGGCCAGGGGAGGTTTAGATTGGCTATTAGGAATAAATTCTTTACTGAAAGAAAAGATTGGACATTGGAACAGGCTGCCCAGAGAAATGGTGAAGTCACCATCCCTGGAGGTGTTAAAAAAAAGAGTAGATGTAGCACTTCAGGACATGGTCTAGTGGTCAGGGAGATGCTGGCATGAAGGTTGGACTTGATGATCTTTAGGGTTGGTCTTTTCCAGCCCTAATGATTCTATGATTCTATGATTCATGACATGGCTGAAAATCAGTCTGTGGGGTGGGGGCTTGGACAAGTTTTTGGCTACATCAGGTGGAGCCAGATCCAGGTGCAAGAGTCAACAAGTGCCATGACTACGGTGGTGCTCAGACGTCTGCAGGTATCTTGGTACGAGCTCTGCTGAGCTCTCCAGGGGAGTGAGGCATTGCTCCCTTCTCAGTCAGCTCTTTGGACATGGTGGTAGATGTCTTTGCACTCTGCCAAAATGCAAGCCAGCATCACTAGACTGTGCAGATCGCCTTGCCTAGAGTGATTTTATGGATCTGTAGCACACTGTCCTGTTATGCTCCAGTTAGGACGCATATGATCTGTGGTTGTCATCTGTGCAGTGAAGGATGGGCCATGAAGAGTTTGTTGATGGGTTCAGAGATACCTCAGCTGACACCTGTTCTCCATCTTTGAAATGTAGCTTGTCCCTGCCAGGACTCTTCCAAGAAGGAAGAGACTTCTCTGGGGATGGACCATTGGAAAGGACCAGCCTGGGCTCCCAAAATCATAACACCTAACTCAACAGCATGGACAGAAAATAGAGTCCAGGCACTGCTGTGCACCCAGGGTGACAAAGTGTTTATTCCACCGTGTTAACAAACAGAACCTATAGGATCCCACCAGAAGCCACAGCCAGGAAGCAGGAGAGCCCAAGGGGAGCTTTGAAGTTGATGTATCCCAGACTAAGGAAAGAGGTGAAGGACCAAATGTGAAATCCCTACAACCACCTAAACCTGCAATGCTTCTCCAGAAGGATATGGCAGCTTAGTTCACCAGCAAGCTTGTGCCTCGGTTTCCCTCTCCATACTGAGGGAGATATATCCAAGCCCAAAAAAGCTTTTGGGCTTTTTGAAGCTCTCCAGAGAAGCAGGTGACATGTGTGGATGAAGGAGCACACCTTGTCTCCTTAGCTCAAAGTTCAGGCCCATCACTTCAGTGATGTATGAGGCAACAGCACACTTCCATAAATATTACCTGCAAAATGTTCCCATCAAGGAAGGAAAAAGGGTGGAGGGACAGATGAACCCTCTCGTGACTTTCTGCTACCTCCATGTAAAATGCTAAAAATACCCTTGGGGAGGTGATGGATGGACTTTCATCAAGGCGGGTGCAGATGACCAA
This sequence comes from Coracias cyanogaster, assembly GCA_033124195.1. Taxonomy (NCBI): domain Eukaryota; kingdom Metazoa; phylum Chordata; class Aves; order Coraciiformes; family Coraciidae; genus Coracias; species Coracias cyanogaster. The sequence goes on along the minus strand of JAVSBS010025483.1, from coordinate 8,370 downwards.
GCAACATTTTGTCAGCATTGCTGCTTGCAAGTGCCTCCCAAGTGGCACCTTGAGGCTCAGGTTACATTTTCAGCTCATGTGAACAGTTCCTGGGCTCCCATGGCTGAATTAACTGGCAAAGAAAGAGGACGCAAGGCCTTGGAGGAGGATCAGAGAACTCCAGAATCACTGAATGTCAGCGTGGTAGTGGTTGGAAGGGACTTCTGGAGATCATCTAGTCCAACTCCCCTGCTAAAGCAGGTTCACCCAGACCAGGTTGCCCAGGATCACGTCCAGGAGGGTTTTGAAAGTCCCCAGAGAAGGAGACTCCACAACATTTCTGGGCAGTGAGTACTGTAGGCAATACACAATGCAAGCTTGGCCAAAGTCACTTTTATGGCAGGTAGAAAAATAACCTCTGCAGGAGTGAGAAAGGATCTTGTCACTGTTTTACCCTCTTGGCAATTTGGCACAGCAAATCTTGCTGGCTGGTTAACTTGGGTTCAAACTCATTAAATCCCAGCTCTTATCATCTAGTTTGTGTCACTGATGATAATGCTCCCATCGCTCCCAGTGAGGGGATGACTGGGGCTCAGAGAAAGATGGAGAGATGAAAGCAGAAGTGATCTAGAGGTCCCCATGGTCTGGTGGAAGCTCTTCAGTGGGGCACAATTTGGCAGCACAATGTTTGTGAACTTGCAAAATCCTCCTGCTCAACACAAGGCTTTCCCTTCCATCCCTGGAGGTATTTAAAAGCTATGCAGATGTAGTGCTGAGGGACATGGTTTAGTGGTAGACGTGGCAGTGCTGAGTTAACAGTTGGATTTAGTGATCTTAAAGGTCTTTTCCAACCAAAACAATTTTATGATTCTATGAGGATGCTCCTCATGCACCACGAGGGGTCTGCAATGAGAATAGATCTTCTTTCCCACCTGAATTCATCACACTGTAGACATCAGAAGAAACATACAGTGTGTTGGACCTGATTGTGCTATCTGAATTATGTTCTCTGCCACAGAGATGGATCCATTGTGTTCTCTATGAGCTCAGGAGGAGAAACTGGGGAGAAAATGGCCTTTTCAGATGCTGTGGTTGCAGTCCATGCAGAGACACCTGAATTAATGGACAACCCTGCCAGATGTAAGCCCTCTGTTTTTAAGACTTGTATCAGCCCTGGAAAGAAAAATCCACTAAAAATAATACTGCCCGGAAAGAGAAAACTTAAAAATTGATAAACAGAGGGTTAACCACAGGCAGGAAAATGACTCAACGCTTTTAAGTCAGAGAAGGAGAATTAGAAAGACAAATAAGCTCAACTTGAGTGCATGTGTCCCAACATGCCAAATACAGGCAGCTTCATACATGCATCCAAATCCCTGGCCCTTGGGTGAAGACACTGAACATGGATGCTTTGAAAATAGGGCGTTTTCTGCAGCTAAATAACTGGATAGAAACAAAGCTGCAGAGCTGTGCACCAACGGCTGACTCGAAGTGATGCAAACCTACCCCATGCCTCACAAACAGTCCCCAAGTCCCTGAATAAAACAGGGAGAGAAAAATAAATGTGTCCTCCAAAGCTTTATTTGATAGGTGTCACTGTAACCATTCAGTACAGGCATAAAAAAAAAAAGAAGCGACTGTTTAAGGCTGCTTTACTGCAAGATTCAGTTGCTGCTATAAAAAAATGCAGAAATAAAGGCACCTAAAACTATTGTGAATTGCTCCTGGCTGTGTAGAGCTGGAGGACTGGCTCCTGCCCACGTTGCTCTGTGCACAACTCTTGTTTTTCAGTCTCAGGTGAAGAAATAGTAGGTTATTTGTAAGGATATTATTGTTCGAGAATAATCGTGCCAGGCACACGGGTTAATAATAGACAGGGTTGTGTATCTCCTGTGCCAACGTAAGCACTGAGCAAAGCATTTCCAAAACCATCTATCAATTTAGCACCGTGGTGCGTGTCTTCTTGTTGGGAAAATTAATCCTTGCGGGGAACAGAGCCCCTAATCTGGGACTGGTTTCTGATTTTCAGTGAGCTGAACAGGAGAGCAGAAAAAAAAAACCCAGTTGCAGGACAAGTATAAAACAAGTGAGATGGGAGCTGGATGGCAGCCAGGTCCCTGCTACTGGCTCAGGTTGCATGAAGGCAGAGGCTTGTCCCGGGGATCAGCTGCATCCTCACAGATCTGGGCTTGACTTTTCCTACCTCCCAAGAAATGTGGTGTCACAATTTGTACCTGCAAGTCACACACGTTCAAGCTGCTCAGCCCGGGCCTACGGTGGTTGTGTCTTTACTCCTGCAAGTTGTAAGACTCCATTAAGAACAGAGGGGGATTTTAATTGTTGTTTTTTTTTGTTTTTTTTTTTTAAGTTTATATTATTAGAATCCTAGAATAGAACCATAGAATCATTAAGGTTGTAAAAGACCTCTAAGATCATCAAGTCCAACCATCAACCCAACACTACCGTGACCATTGCATCCCTCCAGGCTGGAACCCCACTGTAGCATATGGAGCAAGAAGCTGATCAGGATTCCGAGAATTTGCACCCAAAATGTATGAGAAGGGGGGTATAGGTCAGTAGAAAGGTGATGGATCTGGACAGATGATGGTCGCAGCACACTAATATTTTTCTGTCTAACTATCTCACGTTGTCATGACCTGGTGGTGTAAGTTTTTGCAGGATTTATTCCAGTTATGATAAGAAAAGCTACCTCAGTCCTTACTTCACTTTAAATGACTCTATTTAAGGCAACAGTGGACACAGAGAGGCAGAGAACATTCCCCTTTCACTCAGCAGTATTGTAGTGGTGATTTATTGTTCTAGGCTCCCTTTTGGAGGTCTTATCCAAGAGCTGTTGGGCAAGACCCTTTCTTCAGACAGACTCTCACAATTTTCCATTTTTATACATGTTTCAACAGGCCACTACAACGGTTGGAAGACAGCCCTTTGGCCAAGTGGGGAACGAACAAGTCCTGGTGCCAATCTGACTCAAAATGATGGGCATGGGAATACCTCAGGGGACTGAGAAGAAATAAATCACTCTTTCACCTCTGAATATCAGATCTAAGCTCAGCACAGCTAAAAATACAAGGCTTTTGTGAAACACACTGGTAGACACATCTCTCTGGGCCTAAAAGTGGATGTTGCAGCAGCATCCCCAGGAGCAACAGGAAAAAACAGCTGGCTCAGCATGGCACGATCCTGCTTCCACCCTAAAAACCAGGCCGAAGTTGAAGGGGTTTTGGGGGTGTTTCAGTGGGGGCTCCCACCTGTCCTCCGTATGGGGAGCTCTACATGCTTGTTGCTTTCAATGACCTTTTCCTTGAGGGATCTCTAAGTGTGGAGATTCTTCTTATTTTCTACAAATTACAGGGGATGGAGCTAAGATTAGGAAAGGGGTAGAGGCTTGACCTGTTGCCCAGGGGTGTAGTGAATTTCCCCCTTTAACCACAGGGCCAGATATGACCTTGTTATAAAGAATCTCGTTTAATGTCACAGGGGCTAGAACAGACCCATCTATCCTCACCTGTAAAAATACAGAAATCTCTTGGCAAGTGCAGCTACGGTAAAACATTAATTCAAACTCAAATAACGCCTAATTTCTTATGGATCTCTCAAGTAGACCCTTAAACATCTTGTAAAGAGAAGAAAATGAGGCTTGGTCAGCAGTTTGGGCATACCTGCAGGCCATCTTAATGAAAGTAAAAGATGAAATCATTAAAGTATCTTTTAATAGAATTGTTTAAATGTTCTCTTTTCTACATCCGGGCTTCATTTCATGATGCTTTTAGGAACCCAAATCTCCCAAGCCCCACTGGGGAAGCTAAAATCATAGAAACATATCATACAATCATAGAATGATTTGAGTTGGAAGGGACGTCAGACATCATCTAGTTCCAACCCTCCTGCTACGGCAGGGACACCTCTCACTAGACCAGGTTGCTCAAGACCCCATCCAACATGGTCTTGAACACTTCCAGGGATGGAGCATCCACAACCCCCCTTGGCAACCTGTGCCAGTGCCTCACCACCCTCAGAGTAGGGTGGGAGAGCATTTGAGCATGAAGGGGGCTTTGACTGGAAGATGGGCAGGGACTCTTTGTCAGGGGGTGCAGTGACAGGATGAGGGTTCAAACTGGAAGAGGGGAGATTTAGATTAGATATTAGGAAGAAATTCTTTATTGTGAGGATGATGAGACACTGTAAGGAGGCTGCCCAGAGAAGTTGTGGATGACCCAACACTGGATGTGTTCAAGACCAGGTTGGACAGGGTTTTGAGGAACCTGGTCTAGCGGAAGGTGCCCCTGCCCGTGGCAAGGTGTTGGAATTAGATGATCCTTAAGGTCCCTTCCAACCCAGACCATTCTAGATGTCTTAAAATGTTACTAGTGGAGATCTGGAGAGATTTTCCCCCACCCTGCGATGGGGAGAGGAAGGAAAACACCTCGCAGATGATGCAAGCAAGCTCCACCACTACGGCCAAGAGCTTCCCCCCCTCCCCGCCCCGGGCTGAGGGACCCGGGCGTCCTGGGCCCGCCCCTCCCCGCCCTCCTCCTCCTCCTCCTCCTCCCCGGCGCTATAAAGGGATGCGCGGCCGGTGCTTCTCCCACTCATCGGCTGCTCGGGGGCTGCGGACCCAGGTGCTGTTCTCCATCTCATGGCCCTGGCCGGGACCTGACTCCCCCCTCCCCGCCCCATCCTCCGCAATGAAGACCATCATCGCTGCCTACTCCGGGGTGCTGCGAGGTACGTGGGGATGGGGTTGGGGAGGATGCTGCCCTGGGGGAGCAGCATTCCGGCCGTGCAGGGTAGGGTGGAAGCAGCACCCAAACGCTCAGCTTGAGTTCTCCTGCCTGCGGCAATGGTTGCTTAGAAGGGGGAAAAGTAATATTGCCACGGCCAGGAGGCTGCCCGCGGCTTTTCTTAGCGGGGAGGATTACAGCCCTCTGCGCAGGTTCTGCATTTTAGTGAGCTTGGAAGGCTCGATCTCCTTTCCTGAAGCTGCTGCAGAAGCTCTGGTTTAGCGAAGTGAGCTTGTCCCTCGGCAAAATGTGGGCGGGTGGCACTTGCTTAAAAACAGCCTTTTTTTTTTCCTTCCTCCTCGTAGGAAGGAAAGCACAAAGTAGTTTTAGCAACGCTGCCTGGCTGGTAAAATTCCCTGTTGCAGCTTTATTTTGTAATTTTGTGTTCTCCACACCTACATCAGCAAGGGAGGAAAAAACCCCAGTGGTGGTGGTTGTTGCTTTATGATGGGCAGCCGAAGTTTCAGTGTGAACGGCAGGTTCTGTGTTAGGAAGGAAAGCCCAGCTTGCTTTTACAGCCCCCTGTGCTGCAAAGTCGCTTCCTCGGTGAGAGGAGCAGGTTGAGTGTTGGTAGTTGACACCCATCATGGGTTGAGCCGCTGCAGATGCTGAACCCTTCCTACTGCAGGTTGAAACATGCAGGTGGAAGACATCGAAGAGACAACATGGGAAGATCCCAAACTGCAAGCTCCCTTGCGTGCTCGGAAAAGCAGCTCTAGGGTTCGCGCAGGAATAAATTTCAACAAGTCTAAATATTTTGCTTGATGGAACCTGGTACGCCTACGGTGTGGGTGCTCGTCTGGAGGAATGTCAGGACTTGCAAACAGTGGGGGTTTTGCAGGAAAATGTGCTTGGACAATTTACCCTCTGCCTTCTGGAGGGTCCTTGAGTCTGTGTTGCAAAAGAGTTTCTGCCCTGAAAAAGCAAACTGCTAATTCCTCCTGGGCTGAAGAGACCTGTGAAATGGCTTGTTAAGCAAATCATTAGCAGAGCGAAGAGTACCTGAACCTGGGGAATTAACCCCTAAGCTCTTGCTTTCACACCATGTCCTCCCCAGTCCTGCTCCTGGTAACATGTCAGAAAGATGTGGCACCTGCTGATATTAGAGATGGACCTTAGGGCTGGTTGTGGACCCACCGGGCGAAAAGATCTATGTGTGTTTCCCATGCTCAGATCTGGTCCTTGCAGTAATTTACCTTGCTCATACAAGGAGGAGTGATTTTTCTGAGTTGAGAGAGGTCATTTGAATTACCAGCGTGTGAACTGTTAAATTGAGAGTAAACTGCAAGCCAAGGACAGACAATAAATCATTCAGGAGACCTATAAAATATGTAGGGCTGGCTGAGACCTCAGCAGCCACCTCGTTGGCTCTGGCATGTTATTGATGGATCTAGGACACGTGCATAATTCAAAATGGAGTGTGGTTTAGGGACAGTGATTGGCCTCATCTCTAGATAATCCTGCTTAGTGATGGGAAGCTGTCTTAACTCTCCTCGGGTCAGTTTTCCTCTGAGGCACTTCATGGGGGTCCTGCAACAATATTTCTGCTGCCTTACCTATTTCTTCATGTACTGCTGCTTGTAGAGATGGGAGATGTTGCCTTGGCGATGGCAGCATCCACCAACGCAACCCCCTTGCCAGCTCTGTAGCCTACCAGGGGCAACAAAGTGCAGGACCAGCTTCAAAGTCTGAGTGTTCAAAGCAAAAGTCGGGTGCCTGCCAGAGGAACTTGGACTCAGGCTGGGCTTTGGGGTTGATGACATGAGACCCTGCAGATCAAAGATGGGCGGAGGCAATGTGGTGCAGTGCTTCATACATGGGACCTTATGTGCTGCTTGATCGTGTTAGATAACTTCCCCCACTACGAAAGATATTTAGAACAAACCTGCTAGACTTTTTCTTCTACTGCTCTGGACATCTTTTTCCAAGTGCCTTGCCTGTGTAAAGGGCTGACCTTTGTGGGGTGAGTCTGAATGGCTTGTAGTGTCCTTTAGTCTTCATCTTCTTGCTTGCCTGACACCTGGCTTTGTCCCACTGCTTGTTTATTTGGCTGGGAGCCCAATCCTATTTAAAAACAAGGCAAAAAAAAAAATGTAGGCATCTGCCTCTCTATCCATCCCTCTGTGTGTGCAGGGGAACTTTCTCAGACACCAACTTACTATTGCAAAAATCAGAGCAGACATTGGACCAATGCTTAGGGCTGGATGATGCTTTGAGGTGCTTTGATTGGGTAGGAGAGGTGGTCATCTCCTCATCCTGACCTGACCTTCATTGTCCATAGGCTGTCCAGGCACACTCCTTGTGTTTGGCAGAGCAGCAAGGACATGCTCTGCTCTACCCGGGAGGATCCCAGTGTGGCCAGAGCATTTAAGGGCTGTTCTTTGCTAAAGGATCTTTTCTAATCTTGTTTCATCTTTCAGAATTTTGGGCTGAGGTAGATGATTTTGCCTAACTTAACCTTGGAGTTAATCTTGTCCTGCACTTGGGGTTTGGCAGACCTCACTTCAGCTTTGGGGGGGACCTGTTTTGGGTGTGCAACATCTCTTCTAGTTGTGTTGTGGTGTCACCTCTTGACAAAAGGTGAAGAGGGTTTTTGCCCAAGAGATTGCGGGGCTGATTGACAGGGCTTTAAACTAGATGTGAAGGGGAAATGGGGTAATAACAGAATTATGTGATAAGCAGCAGGATGATAAATCAGGGTTGGAGGGATGAGGTGACAGTAAGGGCCTTCAACCTGTTGCCCTGAAGCATGCTGTGGACACCTCAGCACAGGCAAGGACCAACAGAGAAGACCCAGGGGCTCCAGCGAAAATAGGAGCCAGCAGGATAGTAGCCATGAAACACCCTGGGGGAATAAAAGGGTGTCCCTCTAAGAAGGTGTAATGGCCAGCAGCCCAGCTGAAGTGCCTCTACATCAGTGCACGCAGCGTAGGCAACAAACAGGAGGAACTGGAAGCTACCATGCTACAGGATGGCTACGACATAGTGGCCATTACTGAAACTTGGTGGGATGAATCCTATGACTATAGTGTGGCTATCAATGGCTACAAACGGTTCAGAAGGGACAGGAGCGGAAGGAGGGGTGGAGGTGTTGCCCTCTAGGTTACGAAATGGATAGACTGTGAAGAGTTGCTCCTAAAGAATAGCCATGAGAAGATTGAAAGTGTATGGGTAGGAATTAGGGATCAAGACAACAAAAGCAGCGTTATGGTTGGTGTCTGCTACATGCCACCCAATTGAGGGGAGCCTCTAGATGAAGCTGCCTTACTCCAGCTCTAGGAGACATCACACTTACAGGCCCTCATCCTATTGGGTGATTTCAACCACCCTGACATCTGTTAGAGAAGTAGCACAGCAAGCTGTAGGCAATCCAAGAGACTCCTGGAGTGTCTAGATGACAACTTCTTAAAGTAGGAAATAGGCAGCCCTACCTGAGGGGATGTGATATTGGACCTGATGGTCACAAATGCGAGTGAACTCATGAGGGATGTCAAGATGGAAGGCAGCCTGTGCTAGTGCAGTTCACTGTCCTAAGGGGTACGAGGCAGATGAAAAGCAAAGGCAGGACCCTAAATTTTAGGAAAGCAAA
>JAVSBS010025481.1:52650-84851 GCA_033124195.1 Coracias cyanogaster | reverse complement strand
ATAGCGCCGTTTCTGAATGGGAGCCGTCAGTGGATGCCCACTGCCCAAGGGAGGGATGGGGTGGGCACAGAGGTCCCAGCTGCCCTCCTCAGGTTCTAGGAAGGGTTTATATCCTTGCAATGTAGCAGCGGTGCTTGTGGGGTTTGCTTGTGCTATTTCTGCACTCCAGGATGGAGCCAGGCTCTGGCTTACCCTGCAAATAGTCAAGCTCTTAGGAGGGCAAACTGGTAACCAGTGAGCAGTTGGGGCTGGCTGGTGCACACCCAGACCATAGTTCAGCAGCTTAATTTTTCAATCTCAAAGCATGAATGTATGGCCTATATATTAATGCGGTTGGACTGAATGGTCTCCAGTGGCTTTGCAGCCTGCAAGCTGCTGGGGAAAATGAAAGAAAACCTTGAGGCTGCTGCCAAATCTGGGTGGAGGAGGTACCTATGTATATATATTTTAATGTTTTAGCCAAGATGTTTCAGTCTGAAGGGAAGTGGTTGATGTTTTGTGTGTGGCAGTTGCCTTCTGACAATATTTCCCTTTACAACTGCAGTACTGGGGGATGGCAAGGGATGCTCCTCCTGGATCTGGCAGTGTACAAACCTGTCTGGAGATGCAGTTTCGCAGGCTTGGGAAAACAAGCTCTGAGCCAGTTTTTTCTTTTCACGGCTTCAGTTCCTGTTTCCAAGACTTGTTTTGTTCAAAGCACGGATCTGGGGTTAAAGGGAATCCGCGTATCAAACCAAACTGCTGCTTCTTTAGTGTCCAATTCCAGCAAGCGAGGAGGGGGGAAAAAAAAATTACTATTTATTTCCCCTGTGCCCAGTTTTTGTGGTGGTTTTGGTCTGGCAGACGAGCCCGGAGCTAAGAGTCATTTGTACAGGCAATAGATACCCTGCGAGGTGTGAGTCACCAAGCGCTGCGTTTGGGCAACTGGAGCTGTGCGCAGCATTCCCAACGGAGCTTAACCACCTCTTGTGCAACCATAGCGATACTTTTCCAGGAAACACTGCCCAGTAGTCACTAAATAAGCATAAACTTTTTCTTGAAGTCCATTGGTGTGTTGAACTCAAGCCGCCTCAAGGAAAAACTACTGGTTTTGTTAAAATGTAATTTAGGAGAGGAGAGGGGCAGCTTGGTTTGCACGCTGGTGTGGGTTTGCCTGGAGATTGGGTTCAGATGCTCAGCCTCATGGCTGGGATCCCCAGAGGTTTAATTTCTAAAATACTCTGGGATCTTTCTCAAGTTATTTACTAATTGGCATCTGAAACTCATAGCTCCATCCTTGTGCAGAATAGGAGACTATTTTGAAATCTAAGAGCCCTTTTTCCTTCAGCTCTACCAGGGTATTGTCACAGTAAATAAGTATATAGAGTGTGTATGTTCACATATATTTTATTTTTTTGTCCTTTTTTTTCTTTTTCTGTCTGAAGCAGAGGAAACCCTTGAGCTGAGACCGGAGATTGACTTGATGATATGGCATCAGATCAATGCTGATCTCGGCAGCAGCCCCGTGTGAAGCTTTGGCCCAGCTGGGAGCAGGCAGGATGGAGCTCGGTGCCATTTGGGAATGCCGGGAGGGTTTAATGCATTTAAACTCTTTTACCCTTCCCATCTGTGGCTTCCCTTCGCAGCTGGGGAGTGGCGTAGGAGCCTTGTTGGGTGCAAAGCCCCTCCCTTTGGGCAAAGGCAGAAACTGTACAGAAAGAGGGGTTTGTTGCCTGACTTTCATTGTACAACCTTCCCTAATCTAACCAAGATCTTGTCTAAATCACTGCATTTTACCTGGTTTTATATGGATCCGGAGTGGTTGATTTGAATTTCTTTACCATTACACTATCTATAGTAGCTATAGGCACACGGTATAGTCTTTGTTTATGTAACAAAATTCCTTGCTATTTGGGTAAAGTCCAAATCTTAAATAAGAAAGGGAAGTAAATTAGACTGGAATGATATTTGCTGATTCCAGTGTCATCGAGATGCTGTATCTCTAAATCAATACCTCTACGTCAGCTTCTCTGCTTCAGTGTTTCCCCCCAGATCAGTTAATCCACCAAAAAAGTTATCAGAAGTGGCTGGAGTTCCCTGACGGCTTATGGAAATTTAAGAGCAATTATCAGCTTTTTTTAAATACATTTTTTTATTACTTTTTTCATTTGTCTTAGAAAGAAATATGAAATCTGCATGCAACCTTCTAAATATTTCAAACATTTAAATAGCATATGATAATTTAGCAGTACAGTACATTATACAGAAAGATAATATAGGGAGACTTCCTATAGTGTATTTACAAATGAAAAGGTAGTTTTGTTATTTTAAAAAGAGGAATGCACTGCTTAACATTGAAGAATTACATTCAAAATAATGAATATGTGGTACTGTGACTAAAACATATATAGGTATTTATACGTTTTTCCCTATCTTTTTGTTTTTTCATAAAAAGATACCTTTTAAAGGCTTTTTTTGTTGTTGCTACAAATCTAGGAAATCATACACAATAGTCTTGAAGCTTAAAATGTCTCAATACTGAAGCCACAAACTTCCTGTGAGAACTTCAGATGGAAACAAAAAAAAGAAACATTTTCTTTAGTAATAAAAGACCTAGAAACACTTTCTAATGGCTGAAACGTTAAATGGGAGATATGACACGCTTCACCTTGCAGCATGACCTCGAGTCCATTAAAGAAGAGGTCCACGAGTGATGTTCACGCTCATCTGGCGATGTGCTGAGGGACCTCACTTCTGCAGTTACAGCCACCACATTTCGGTGGCATCTTCCTCAGCAAACTTGTCTTTGGTCCCAGCTTTGCCTAAGGTGGAGGCTGCAAACATGACGAACAACCACAGCACTGAAGCTTTCCAGCTGTGAAGGGGTGAGGGACACGGCTGGATAACACCTTTACAAACATTACTGTTTGTCTAGTGAGCTTATAAAGCTCAATTGCAATCATAGTGAAGTATGAATGAATAACGATTAAAAAAAAAAAAACCCCAAACCCAAAACCAACCTCTTTTAAAATGAAAAGCATGAGTTGTCTCAATCTCAGGACAGAGCAGACAGGTATGAAATCTGGAGGGCAACGGATGCCTGTGAAATCTGGAAGCCTTTTGCACGTGGCTATAAAATGTAAAAACTGACCCTTGGTAAAAAGTGCTTTATAATAATATAGAATTTGTGTCTTATGCCTGTGAGTGAGAAATAATCTTCTGCAGAGCCCAGTCCTACGCCAGCCGAGGGAGTCTGCTCAATTCCTCACGTTGCTTCCTCTTATTCTTCATAAACCCTAAAGAGAAGGAAGGCCCAGAAAAAGATGTGTGAACATGATGATGAATGAAACAACTCCCTTCCAAATAATAATAAAAAACCCCCACAACCAACAACAAAAATAGAAACCAGGTTTTTTTAGCCTTTGCTTGTGTAAATTGGAAAGTAACTTATTGACCCGAGCGGTCCCACATAAAGGATTTGGGAGGAGGGCCGGACTTGGCACTGGCACATCTTGCAGGTGTGTGGGGAGTATCACACCATGATTATCACATATACTAGATGAAGAAATCCACATCTGCTAATAACTAACTTCTGGAATAATCCCTATCTTGTATACAAATGATGAAGTATAGCATGAGCTGCAGGTAGCTGATGTATTCCCATTATCTGTTATGTTTGGAATAATATTAAACTCTATGTTATGTTTTCTAGTGTATGCCCACTTGAGGAGCTTGTCTGCTGAAAACTCCTCGTTGTGCAGCTTTGGGTGAAAGTGGTCTTCCACGGCATGGGGAAAAGTAGGGGCAGTGCTCTTGTGGAGAAGAGATTCATGTTTGTACCGCGCTTGACTTCACACTCCCTGTCTTCCTGGGCAGCAGTGGGTTTGGTGCAGGTGGCACTGACAAATTGTTTCTTTATTATGAGGACTTGGATTAAATCAGGCTCTTTCTGTCTGAAATATTCACTCAATGCTGTTTTAGCTGTAGCTGGGCTTGCTGCCCTGCTTGCCCGTCCAGCAGCGCTGGGGACCTGCTGGGTGCAGAGCAGAGGTGACATGTCGTAGTAAGGTGATGCCAGCGCTGGGCAAGGCAAAGCTAAACAAGGTCAAATGCCCTGAGGGTTGTGCTGCATCCCTTCTGCACACCCCAGGCTGGCAGCCAAAGCCATGGGGATGCTGGCTCGGCATCCTTCCTCCTCTCCCTGGCAGCAGGGACAGTCTCCCTCTCACTGTGGCTGGATGGTGGAGAAGCCTGGAGCTGACCCTTGTTTGGAGCTTTGGAGGAGCTTCCAAGCAGCATGAATATCTCCAGACAGGAGTTTGTTGTCTGCAGTGCCTGGACTCTGGTCCTCACAGCCTTGTATGGGGCATCCCTCCTTTTGGTCTGCTTAGGGGAACGCTGCATGCTTCCTGGATGCAAAAGCCTGGGGCTGAGCATCCTTCATCATCTTAATGACAGCCTTATTAAATAAAAAACCAGGAGAAGAGTGTAAATATGTGGTTATGCAATATCCAGGGCTTCCCCATGTGCTCTGTGTATGGAGCAGCCACAGGGAGTCGAGGGAGTTGACTTGGGGCTCAGCACCCACCGTGGCTCGCAGTGCCGTGGCATCGCCCGTGCTACTGGGTGATGCATGGTTGTGCTGGAGCTCACCAGCACCTTTGGACCTGCTGAGAGATGGAGCTTGCTGCTCACTGGCCTCATTCGAGCTCAGTTTTGGGGAGCAAAATACCCATCAGTTGAGGGATCAGTCTTTGGTGGGACTCCACTGCGTGTGGAGGCTCTTGGCCACAGCTGGAGAGGTGGTAGGAGCTGGCAGGGACATCACCACTGACCACCAACCATCAAAAATTCATATTTCTTGCTTCCTTTTATGTATCTATGACTGATGGCTTGCAAAAAGGAAAAAAATCCTCTTTGCAAGGAAGAAGGTGGCAGAGCATCTTACCAGCACCTTCCTGGTTTTCTGGGAATGACACAGTAGTTCAAAATTGGCAAAGATCTGCGTCATCAGATCTTGATGGTTTTGAGGGGGTGTGCAAGGGCACTTTCTCCCCAGCTCTGCTGACTGCTTTCCTTGTGACCGCGTGGAAGTAATTCAGCATTTTTTATCTTGGCTTATTACCCATAGAAGGGAGGTGAGTGTATGCAAATAAAGAAGAACATCAGCTGATGAATACTTTAACAGAAAATAATTACTATTTATAGTCAGAACAGCCTAATCCTAAAATAGAAGTGAGGATTGCACGTGGCAGGAAAGAAAGAACATCTAGAACATCCGTTTGTAACTGTAATTTTGGTAGAGCATTTGCAGCGTGTGCGTTTTCCTGGGCTATCTCTATCTGAACGCTGCTGATTTGCCCAACTTGCCACCAAGATCTTCCACCTTGCCCACTGAGCAAATTCCTGCTTACCTTCCTTTCTCTTTCCATACTCTGTACCACTTCAGCAGCCTCACAGTGTTCTGGCGTTTGGGGTTCAGGCAGTGCTGCTGCTCCCCTCTCACCCGCGTCCACAGAGTCACGCTGCAAGGCAAGCGAGCACAGGTCACCCAAGCCCTGGGACACCCTGATTCTCCGCTCTCGCTCCAGGAAAATGCCACCATCAGCCAGGGCACGAGCAGTGAGAAGGGTTTTCCTGCTCTGTGTTTTATGGCAGATATTTGAGTTTTAATGTGATAATGTCAGAGCAGATCTTTGGCTGTTATCAACCAGTGCAGCACAATGTTCACCCTTATATTAGGCTGTACCAGATGAAGACCTGTTGTTTTTAGTTAGTGTTTGCTCTGCATGCTTGTTAGATATTTTTTAGCTTAATAGCTGATTTAATTAGGGCTCACCCCTGCAACCACAAGCTCTTTGTATGAGGAAACTGTTCCCTTAAACTTAATACTGCATCTGAGAGAAAAGATCAGACCCACCTAATTTCTTTTCTTTCTCTATTTTTTTAATCCCCAGTATTTTAAATCCTTGCACAAGGCACAGTGCTTGTGGGCACATCAGACTAGCTCTGAGCCCCAGCCTGCAGTCCTGGGGGCTTCAGCCTCCTCTGATCACAGGCTGATCCCACTCTCCCTGCCCGCACCAGTGGCTCGCTGTCCCCTTAGTGTCAGGACAAAGTGCCCTGGGAGGCAAAACGTGGCAAAAGTCTTCCCCTCGTTTTAGCTTTCCTCCTGGAGGGCTTAGGGAAGCCATCACCGGCTGGTCTGCCACAACCGAGATGACACGAGACCTGGAGCTGCTTCCTGAGAGGATGGCTTTCCAGAAATGTCAAGACTTCTCAGCATTCAAAGTCGAGTGGTTTTCTGGCTTTATTTATTTTTTAAAAAACACAACAGAAAACTGCTACTTTAATTAGAACTATTCACTTTCTGGAAATACCATTCATAACAGGGAAACATAGTTTTAAATTAAAATACTATAATGGAATTATTTAAACGCCGCTGGAGACATGAGTAAGACGGTGGCAGAAAACCAGAAAGACCTGTGCATGCTGATGGGCTGCTTCTACAGTTTGGGTCAGAAAGGAGCTGTTTCTCTTCTAACACACGGAAAAGTGCCTTGCAGACTTCCCCAGCTCACCCACCCAGTTCAGAGGGGAAGTGCCTGAAGAAGAGAAACCCCGCATGTTACTGGTGTGAGCTCAGCTAAGGGTCTCACCAAGTTTCTCATTTCAAGGTGTTCAGTTAGTTCTTTCCATCCAATTAACCTTCTTCCTGCTCCCCTTTCTGCTCCACCTCCATCAGGTGGAAGGTACAGTCACAAAAAGATCAGGTGTAATGGACTGGTTGTTTTCCCCAACATGTGGGAAAGTGGTGGAAGGCCTCCAAGAGCCTCTGTGGCTGTGGGCACCAGAAGGGGAAGGGTCACTGCTAAAATCGAAGGACTGTCTCTGCTCTAAGGGTGATCTCAGCCAACCCAGCTGGAGACCAGTATGTTTGTGAGAAAGGGAGTTTTCCTGTAGCTTTGAATGGGAGTGAAGCCAAACCATCACTGAAGGCACAAGGCATGCAAGTTTTAAGGGAGTTGAGGTTGGTGCAAAGTTTCTCCATCCAGCAGCCACCTTCTTGGATGTGCCGTCTGCACTGGCTGATGCTAGACCTTGGCTTGGATTTCTCTTCTGGCCATAGAGGATATTTCCAGGAAGTGATGGACAAGCTGAATTGAAGGAGGAGAGGAGCAGGAGCACCTCTGAAAAGCAGCAAGCTCTGCATTTGCACTAGGAGCAGTGAAGGACAATTCTGGATTAACCAGAGCCTGCAGTCTGAGGAGGAGGAGATGCAGGGTTTGCTTCTCAGGTGAACTTGGGTTATTTATCAGGCTGAGATGTGTGGCTTTGACATCGCTTGTAGGAGCTCTGCTTTGATGCTAGAGGTTAGAGAGCAGAGGAGATGTTCCCAAGGCAGCCCTGTGGTTCTCTGCGGTTCCCATGCAGTCCGTGACGCTGTGGGCACAGGGCTGGGTGGTGGCATTTTTTTGGTACCCTGAGCTGACCTGGCCCTGCAGGTGCTTCCTGAGCTGATACCATGAGTGAGGAGTTGTCTAGATGGGCTGCTAAAAGAGGTTGAGAGGGATGGAGAAGGGACTGAAGCACCAGAACTTACAGCTCCAGTGGGATTTGGGACCTGAGCTTGCTCCAGGGGTGTGTGCTGAGCTGTCCCTTAGCTGCCCAGGGCTCGATGGCTGCATCCTTCACCCACAGTATCTGCAGGTCCCTGTGCCAAAATCCTCCTCAGTATGCCTGTGCCTCCAGGGCTGTGATGGGCAGCCCTGGGTCAGTCTGTGATGCCCAGAACTCGTGCCCCCACGTATCTCATCTGCAGGGATGGTGGGGCTGCACCTCTGCCTACAAACACCCTGTCCCCAGGGCCACAAGGGTCCTGGCTCTGGTCCTTTCATGCCAAGCTGGTACTGGGACTCCCGTTCGCCTTGGCTGTCCCTGGAGGAATGTTCCCAGCAGCGTGTTTCCCATCAGCTGTTCTCACCCTGACACATCCCCCCTCTTCGGGATGGAGCAAGAGTTAAACCTCCATCCTATTTTCTGCTGCTTTTCCTCATTCCAGGAGACAGATACATACAATTACTGTAGATGTACCATGAACCTTGATAGGTCTTGACTAGACTGGACTCCATTTAGTTCTGCTCTGTGTGTGTGTGTGGCAGTTATGGCCAAAGACAAATTCCTTCCTAAACTGCACCCCCACACCTAGTACTTCTCTGCCAGACATCATCTATATCACGTTTGTGCTCTATGAAAAGATACGAGAGCTTTGGAGGAGGGCAGGAGGGGACCCAGTTTCGACAGCTCGTTTTAGATGATCATTGCAGCAACAAAACCTCACTTGCAGGAATTTAGCTTTTCTGTGCCTTGTCCAGAAACTCCTGGATCAATGGGTTCTTGGAATATTAATTTCAGTTTCCTTTCAATGCTGTCTTGAGCCTGAGCTGGGGTAGCTGGGATGGCAGCAATTGGAGAGCGATGGGGCAGCTCTGCCCCCGCTGCAAACCCAGGGCAGCCCTCCGTGTCTGAAGAGAATTGCTCGGCATCTGCATGGCTATCCAGCTGGGAAAGCAACTCCTCCTGCACAGCATTCCAGCTTTCCTGACTTTCTGATTGGAAGTGAAATGTTGCATTAATGGGATTTATTTTATACCCCCCGGGCAAATGCCTGGAGTGGGAAGCAAAGGGTTAGTGCTTCTCTACACCACCCTTTTGCTATGGAAATTCAAAGCAATCGAGGTAAAGCTGCAAGGAACTGATTCAGGCAGTGATGCTCTGCAAGCATTTTTTTGTTGTTGTTCAGGTCACCATCAGTTGATTTGGGCTTCAAAGAGGTGGGTCTGACCTTCCCTGGGCAAAGTATTGCTCACAGTGATGCTGGTGTAAATCTGGAGGAAGCCTAAGGAAGCCTGGCTCTCCATTCCTCCTCCATAAGCTCTCTGCTGAGTCTGGTGAGATGTTTCTGTGCAGGCAGGATCAGGCTCCTGTGGTATCTCCTTTTTTGTGCCCCTCGGATGGGCAGGATTTGGCCCTGCCGGCATTACAGAGCTGGAGGTGGTACATGGCTTGGAAGGACAGAACTCAAATCCTGTCGTTAAAGCACCTTTCTAAGATTAAGTGCATGGCAAATACTCGGTGATGGATTGAATCAGTCCTCAGCATTCTGAAGGTGGGGCTGCTCTTGAGACCCTTTCTCCCCCTGTTAGGTGGCAGAGGGGCTCGGTGCAGTCTTCTCTGCCCTTCTGGTCCTTATCCAGCCCTGTGTGCTGGTTGGATGGTGCTTTGTTGGGGGTATTTTAAGGTCTCCAAAACAGGACTTGAAAAAAACCCACAAACCACTCTTATTTAAAATATTAAAAAAAACCCAAAACCTTCCATTTGAGCCAGCCATCAGAGATGTCCAAAATCCCCGAACCTGCCTCGGTTTGGTGAGTCACTGCATCACTTGGAGATTTCACGGCAGCATCGGTCACGGCTTGCAGTGAGATGGGGAGCAAAGTGTTTTCTTACATGCTGGGTAATCCCATCGAGTGCAGGGGGATGGCTCTGGTACAACGCAGGCGAAAATCTGACTCTGGTGGGGGCAACTCTTCCTTGCTGAAACCACCATGGACCGAACTCTGCTCATGTTATTTTGCTTGCCCAGGATAACTTGAGTAAATAGTTCTGGATTTTACATCAGGCAGCTTGGAGAAGGATTTGTCCCTATCTTCACTTGAACTAATAATTTATCCTTTTATCGCTACCCATTCTGTAAATATTTATTTGAGCAAAAAAAAAAAGAAGAAAATCGTGTTGAAAAATGATAGCTGGCTTTCTGGTCAGAATTGCCCATTTTATTGCATCTGCAAATGACTATTCCCAGAAATTAGTGTGCCAGGGCATGAGGAAAACAAAGAACAAAGAAGGAACTTGCCAGTGTAAGGTAAACCGACTCAGCTGATAGGGAAACAGAGAGCAATAAATGAAGGAAAACTTACATAATCATCTCTTCCACGCAGAACGGGTACCTTGGTTTTATCTCCAGCTTCCGTACATTAGAGAATCTTATTTTAGGGCCTTTTCTTGAACATTTGCACTTTACGCCTACAAGAGAAAGCATTCTCTCATGTGCCTGCAAAGCCTCCTGCATACCAAGCGTCCCTTCCCGCCAGCCTACGTGCACACACCAACTTTGCTTTGCTCTTTCAAGCCTGGGTGGGAAAAGCTGAATTTTTGTAATGCTTAAAAAGAGTAATATTTTCTCTGCTCTATCCCGGGAAAAGGCAGAAATTTGGGAAATATATTCTAGAGTGCTATGCATGTTCTGAGGTTTAGTAAATAGGAGAGCTTTTTAAAGCGCACCTGCTGTGGTTAAATGTAATTGTATTTAACAAAAGGGAGCGAAAGAGTCGGGACTTGCTTTAAACTGAGCAAGAAACACCCGTTTCAGCTACTTGCTCATTCACTCGCCTCTCTCTCAGACTTCGTAGGACTTTCAGTCGTTTCTTCCCGCACGGAAGCTGCGGTGCATTCCCAGCCAGACAAAAGCCGAGGGGTTTTTAACCGTCCTTTCTGTGCACAGCAGAAAACTCACGCTGGCACCCTTGGAAGTCTGCGCTGCCACATCACATCCAGCTCAGCCCTATTTTTCCCTGTGAAAATCACCCTTGGTTTTGACGGGAATATTTGAGCCGTATTCCTGAATAACGGAGCACCCGGTGTGACCTCCTGCAAGGAGTCGGGGCTTTTTGCCTTGCAATAAGACGCAACTTTCTCGCGTGTCTTTTACCTCTTCTTCCACCTTTAAAAAAAAAAACAAACAACCCCCTTGCCTACCTTACCCCGAGGATGCAACACCTGCAGGGGACAGCTAAATCCAACTCAGGGCTGCCAAGAGGCGAATAAAACTCACTGGAGAAAAGGTTTTAGGTGGGAACAAGCAGAATAAAACCAACTCACCTTCCGCGCTGGCTAAGCACATCGCGATGAACAGCAGGAGCAAAGCTGCTGTCAGGAGCTTCATGGTGAGGCAGCAGGTACCTAAAGAGACACCGGGGCTTTGGATGCGTTTGCTCCCACCGGGTTCTTCTCCCCTTATTCCCGGGGCTGGATGTCACCAGGGAGAGGCCAGCGGAGAGCGGGTCGCTCTGCCTGCGCTCTGCCTGCGCTCTGCCTGCGCTCTGCCTGCGCTCTGCCTGCTTGCCTCTCCTTGGCCTCTTTTAAAACAGCTCCCGCTGCCCTTGCTCCCGGCTCATTAATATGCAGAACAACTCCACGGCTCCCTCCGCTTCCTCAGCCCCGGGCGGGGAGGGAGGGGACCGGCCCCGGCACCCCGCGGCCCCGGGGAGGGGACACCCCCCTGCTCCATCCCCGCCCCGAGCATCCCGGGGGTGGGAGCGCAGGCGATGGGGAGGCTGCTCCTGCCCCTGCCCAGCTGGGCCAGTTCGCATCAGGGTTGCTGGGGGGGTATTTGTATGAATGGGGCTGTTAAGTGGGGGGAAAAAAAAATCCCAAACTGCTTGTGAGCGCTCCAGGGAAACCTGCGCTCTGCAGAAACCCCCGTGCACCCTGGAGATAAGATTTGGAGAAGTCTCACCTGGAGAGGAGTGTCACCTATTGGCTTTAATGATGGGTTTTCTAGTTTTAACAGGCTCCTAAATCTAAAGGAAAGCTTAGGAATCTTCCCCCCCCAGTTTAATTCACTAAGAGCATTGTTAGGTGGGTTTAGCATGTGGAAAGTTTCAGGAAATATGATCAATTTACAGTTGCTTTAATGAACGCTCCACAATGTTCTGCTCCAGGAAGAGCAGGGTAGCAACATGCAGGAACTTCATGGATGTAAATACGTGTTCCCTCTCCCTTTCAGAGTCTGTTTCTGATTTCAGTGACAGCTAAAATAGCATCTTCAAAATCCAGATGCCAAGATTTTTGCCTGCGTAGCTGAAATGGGTGAAGATGAGAGTCAGGTCTCTAATCTCCTTCGTAGCTTTGTACTCCAAACCTGTTGCAGATAAATGCATCTGCTGCTCCCCGGTTCACCTCAGCCCCTCTCCCAGCACACCATTCCCCACTTGCACACCCATCCACCTTATTAAAACCGACCCAAACCAGCCATCCTGCCAGCTCAGGCAGCGCTTGGGAAGGACGCTCCACGCACTCCCAGCTCCGCTTGCATTTTCAGTTTCCCACATGGCTTCGTTCCTGCCGACTCCCATTGGCAGCCGCCATCCCCACCGCGTTCCCGGCCCGGGTGTTGGCAGGCTCTGAGTACAGCCCTACCACACACAGCCTGCACGTTGCGCGCAGGCAGCTGCCTTGTTCCTAGCCCTGGGTTTCATGTGAGACGTGCTGACAGGCCGGGAACAGCCTGACTTCGCTCGCTGCTGCCCTGCATGGGATGGGGAAGCGGGGCTGGGCGGCCGGCCGACGTGGCAGGGAGCTTTTGGGGTGAAAGAGCCGTTCTCGGGCAGGCCTGAGTGGCTGCTGTTGGTGTGATGGGGTGGGGAGGTTGGTATGATGGTTCTTGTGATGCTTTGGGTGTTTGTGCTGTGCAGCTCTGAAACCTGCGGCTCTCGTTGCACCCTGCTAGGGATGTTTGGGGGTGTGTTATTAAATGTCAACAGGACTAAAGAGAGATTTGTTGCACAGTCTGGGACCTGATGCATAGCAGGTTTTAGCTCAGAACTTTGAAATAAATTGTCATTATCCATCTCCTTAGATGACAAAGAAAAAAAAATTGCAAGAGAGTACAAAAGACTCATTTCAGACACATTATCTGCTGGGTGGTGAGGATGCTCACTGGGCACCAGAGAGGGTTGGTTTAAACTGATCCACATCCCATCGAGGGCTGTAATCCTGCCCTGCTGCGCTCAGGGTAATGCCCTCCTTGCAGAGTTCTCTCCACTATATGCAGGAACAGTCTCGGGGGGAGCTGTGGGAAGGCAAAGCCATTTTCCCCTCCCCTTCTGCCAATAAAAATCTGGGTGCAGCTTTAGCTGGTGGCGATTTGAACTTCCCCCAAACCAGGAAACTTTTGTGTGGCTGGAGAAAAATGGAAGGAAATCCTCAAGCTTTCCAAAAGCAAATCCCTTCTTCTTGAGTGACTCTTGCTTGTGTTGAAAGAGCCAAGCCTATGAGCTATTGAATAGGCAAAGTGCTGCTTTACTTCCAATTTATGTGTAGAAATGGATGTATTTGAGGTGTGTGTGTAAATACGGTAACCGCTCACTATGTGCCCGAGCAGTTCAGTGTCTTTATGCCAAGCCCTGGCTTTGATAGTAATTATTTCTGAGAGCTCAAAGGTGTCTCTTGTCTGGTGTGACAGATTTTGGTGGCCATGTACAGCTGTCTCTGACACCTGCTCAATCTCAAGGCAACAATCGCAGAAAAGGAAGAAGAAATTTTAGCAAAGGGCTTGAAGGAAAAGAAACATAAAAAATTCACCACAGTCTGCCCTAGAAGGAACCCTGATAATCCAGATACGTTTTCTTTGTGCAGGCATATGCCAAGCTGCTCAGCATATGCTGGTGCTTTGGTATCTCCAGCAGATCTGCTAAGCTTCAGCGAACGTGTTTCGGCAAGCAGCCGCTGTTTCCCGCGCCTGGGGAGGGCTGTGCCAGGCGAGCCCTGGTCAAAGCATCCATTTCAGACCTCACAAAGCCACCCGATCGCAGAGTAATTAATCAGGGCTTGGGTTTACCCCCTACAAAAGGAGTGTTTCAGACCAGGCATAGTCATTGAGGTCTAGCTGTTGTCCCCAGCTCTGCAGATGGGATGTGCTCAGAGAGCTGTGCTGGTCCCTGGGGAGCAGAACCATACCTGTGCGCATGGTGTGTCACCTGCTTTGTCCCACTAATTAGAGGAGCATTGTCGCTGCTGAAAGGTCTGTCATTTCATCCCACTATTCTTCACAGGTCTCTGCCCCAGCATAAGGCTCCTTGGCAAACCACGGGTGAAACCTGGCTTTGCCTCTCAGGGTAAGGCTTGGTGGGACCAGTGGTGATTTGCCACCTCCAGGAGGGTGGTTTGCAGCATGGAGGGCAGGGATGTGTGGTTGTCTCCTCCTAAAATAACAAAGAATAATTTTAGCAATGAGATTACCATTTGAAGCAAAATCTTTGCCATTTTTGACCACGGGGAAGCACAAAAGTTCTAAGCTGAGCACAATGTGTAGCTGAGTTGGAACAAAACATTTGTGCCTTAAGACATAGACACAAACCCAAACACTTGGAACAGAGCTGCTCACCCCAAAATAAATAGACTCATACAACCATTCTGGTTGGAAGAGACCTTCAAGATCATCAAGTCTAGCTGTTAACCCAGCGCTGCAGGTCACCACTAAACCATGTCCCTCAGCACCACATATACACGGCTTTTTAAGTACATTGGTGTTGGTGTGAAAATGGGAGGGCTCCAGATGTGCTTTGGGTCTGCCAGGGCAAGGATGTTTGTGTCTTTAGGCTGAAACAAGATTTGGACAAGGTCTGTGCCCTGATCTGTCATCAGGTGAGGCTGCTTCTCCTGTGTACAACATGCTAAGCCACCACACAGAGACAGTCTCTTAGATATTTCTCTGCATCCCAGGGACCAGAAAATGTACTATTACAATTGTTACCATTATTAGAAGTATTTCAGTATTGCTGCTTCCAGTTTTGCTGGTTATTTCAAGGGCAGGGTGAGCTCCAATTTGGATTAACTGTCCTTCAAAACGTCATAGCGTTCCATACAAGGAAGATGAAGATGCCCATCATCATGAGAAATCTTTGTAAAACGGCCATGAAACTGAATCTACTTATTGCTGTTGAGGCAAGCCGATATGAATGGCTCATCTGAGTTTAATGTATGAGAACATCCCAATCAGCCCGTCAAGGAGAAGATTAAACATTTGAAGTGACATGACATAATCCCTGCGTATCGCGTCAGGAATTTGGGAGAAGAATTAGTCTTAAAAGCTCACTAGAAAATTCAGCGTTAAGGTGGAGGTGCAGAGATGTGATATATGTTGTATGTAGCTTTTTTCCCCCTAGGTGCCACACTTGGATTTTTGTGCCTTCTTGGTGTTGTAACCATTTTGTGTTCAGCACCAGAGGCGATGTGTGATATGGGAGAGATGGTGTGAGCCTCCTGCAGCCTGTGGGTCTTCAGCCCTTGCAACAGAGCAAATCTAAAACTCAATCCCAAGTTTGAAGTGAGGGGCGAATTGCCTCGGATGCTGGGAGGGTGTTGCAAGCCTGCTCCCACAGTGCTCTCCTTAGTCAGCAGAGGATGTGCCACAGGCTGTGGTCAAGCCCCTGTTTTCACCTTTGGCTCTAAATGGCCTTTTTCTTCCCTCAATTGCCCTGAACAGTAGTTGTGTCATCCTTGTATGTGTTTGCCTATCGTTAAGTTGAAAGTCAACGCTTTGAATTTCATCTTTGGTCTCTGGAAGCATGAAACACATTTCAGGGAAAACAGCTGTGGCCCCTTCTGTGGAGTTTCACAACGGATGAGTTCTGCAAAATAAGGCTTGTATTGTTGTTGCAGCCACTGCTTTCTTTTGATATTTTCTTTTTATTTCCACAATGAGATTAAATTCTAGACATTGCTGCTTCTCTTGGGAATAGTTTTAAGGCAGTTCTCTTCATAGACCTAAATTATTCACCAAGAAGGATTTATTATTTTTTTTTTTTTTGCTGAGATGAGAATGAGTAGGTCAGATCCGGGACTGTTGTCATGGCTTGGAGCTCTTTGAAGCTTTTCATCATGAATCATTAAAAAGTGCTGCAATAACATGGCAAAACAGAGAACGGGCTCTTTGTGTAGGTGATCTGAGAATCACCTTTGGATATGCACAAAAGAATTAATCCTGCCTGTGGCTTTTGACGTTGAGAAAATAGTAAGTTGTGTTTAATTTCCTACTGAGTCATTTCCTTGCATGCTGCAACTTAACCATTGATTCTGACGTGCAAGCAGACTTTACATTTTATACCATTTTCATAATAGGCATCTAAGCTCAGAAGAGTTGTAGGTATTTATTTTGTGCTTAATCGCAACAAGTTGGGTGGCTTTTGTGTTATCTACCTCGATGCTTGCTGTAGTGTAGAGGGAACAACACGAAGGGAATAAAAGGACATTTGTTTGATCTAACTCACATTCCTGATAGTGCTGGGCTAAGCCCTGAGAAGTCTTCATGGTGTTGGGTGGGAGGAGAGCGGCTCCGGGCAGGGTGAGGATGGCACCAGCCTGGTCCTCATCACTATGTTCTCCCTTTCCCAATTGTTTTTTGATCCTTGGTGTTGGACTGAGAGAGTTTGGGCGAGGATGCTGTGTTACTCCCTAGACATGCCATTAAAATATTACACTGGCTGAATAACACAAGGGCAGTTGGATGGAAAAACTTTCTAATTCCTGCAAAATTGGAAATAAATTGTGCCCCGTCCTGATTTGCTCAACCCATCTCTTCTTTTGTGGGGGTAGTTCGGGGTAATCTGTGGGCACCAGCTTTTCAGACAAAAAGCTTTGGGGATAGAATAGGGTGTTAGCATATGTAATAAACTACAGGCAGCCTCTCCCCGTGCTGTTAATGCCACTTCTCTGAAAAGAAGAGGCTCCGCTGCCAGCCCATCCACATTCAAAAGCCTCAGGAATCTAAAAAGTGAACCACAAGGTGTTTTACTTTGCAAGAGAATAGGACCAAATGAGATCAGCACCCAAATACATTCCTAATCCAGTCCCAGGTGAGCTCTTACCGAGATGAAGAGTTATGGCAGCGAGAACCATGAATGTTCAGGCACAAGAAAACACATTCCTGGTGCTTCTCCTTTTCACAGCTCAGTAGAGATGGGCTTATTTCAAACGCCTCCAAGGATGGCAGGAATGTGGTACAGTATCTACTGTGGGGACTCAGCACATCCATCTTCAGTGCTGGTCTCTGTGGGGGGAGATGCCCTCAGGAAAGCTGTTGAGCAGAGCCTGCTGCAGGTGCCCACATTGCAGTGGTTTTATGGGATTTAATTCAAGGGGGATTGTGGGGGAAGAGGGCAGTGATGCTCTTAACTGTTTGTGGTGAACTTTACACCTGGATGGGAGGTGCAGTGCTTGGTGTCCTACAACCCGGTGACAGCCCTGTGCTGGTGGCTGCGGTGGCAGGGACACCTCTGCAGCTATTTGAGGTTTTTTGCAGAGCCCTGGAGGTGTGGAACATTTCTGTTGTCTGTTAGGAAGGCTTTTGCATCAAAAAGATGGGGACATAACACATCTGAGACATGCAAAACTGCAGAAGCAGAGCCATACAGCAGGGTTCAGGTCCACCTCACCACTGCCCTCACTCCTTTCCTTGCTGGAGGCCTGTCCAGATGTCTTCCCTGTGCTCTTCACCTCTCTTGAGAAGGTTTCCCACCTGCACAAAATCCCTTTGCAAGGCCATACTGTGCTGTCTCTGTGCCAGGAGCACCTCCTGGCATGGTCCATGACCTGGCTGGTGGTATCAGGCAGGGATCTGCCCTGGGGACCCTGCGTATGAGGGAATGACTAGGAAGAGGATGATGTTCCTGCTAGGAAGAGGCAATGACTACTGTGATGTGTTTTATGGTTATTCCATCTCTGATGGTTTCTGGCTTCTTTTCTTAGACTTGTGCGTTCATATTTCCAAAAAAACTCCCCCAAAAACTCTGTGGGCATGTGAATGCAGCACTCAATGGGGGCGCTCCTCTTCAGACTTGAGGAGGTTTCTTTTTGAGCTTGTTCCTGGACATCTGCGAGCTGTTTAGGCTTGCCCAGTAACCACAGCAACAAAACTCCCCAGAACCAAGAATTAAATCCATTAGATAAAAATGCTCATAATTTAGAGTGATGAAGTATGGAGGTAAATCATCTCATGGCATCTCCCGCGAGGGCAAGCAGATGAAGTGTGCAGGAGTGCCTGCAGTGCAATCGGAGATGGGTACGTGGAGGCGCGGGAGTGCCGGGACCAGGAGAGCCTGGCTTGGGCATGAAGCCACAGCATCTGTAGGTGCCTATGGGGCTCTGCAGGATTTCTCCCACCTCCCTAGTGCTTTCTGTAACGTGCAGAAAGCCCTTGGAAGCCTAATGAAGCCTTGTCTCCTGCAGACAGGATGGGTGCTCCCCATCTCTGCTCACTTTCTGCTGAGCTGTTAGCAATGATGGGAATTTTTCATATGCTGATTTTTTTTATTTTTTATTTTCTCCCACCCTTGGGATAGAAAACATATGTAGTGTCTTTAAGAGTAAATAAAATGAATGGCCTAACAATGCAGACTTTGAATATTTGATGGAAATTAGTAGGCTGTAATCCATCATAAAATGAGTTTTTTCTTTGGAGTAATAAATATGTTAATTATTTTATCTACTCAGATAAAAGCTTAATTAGCACAGCACTGGAGGGAGGGTTATAGTTGCTCCCAGTTTTCCTAAGAAAATCAGTTCATTCTGCAAATAAAACAAGCAAGCAAGCCAAGTGGTGTTCCTTCTGGTGCAGCCCAAGCCTGCTGTGAAGTCTCCTCTCTCTGCATCTTCCATCTGCCCTTGTCCACTGGGCTCTGTAGCATCCCCTTCCCAATTTCACTGAGCTCTGCACCTCTCCCAGCAGTGGTATAATCGGTATAGACTTGGTGGAGAGGGTCTCCTTACTCTGAGCCCTTCTCAGGCTGGCTCTGCAGACTTTTTTGCAGGTTGTCCGCCTGGTTGCATGCTCAGATGTGACTCCTCCACACCACCCATGTCTCCTTCATGAGTGGTCTGGGTGAGCTACAAAAAAAGCTGGGCCAAGCACTTCACAGAGCAGTTTGCCAGCAAATACTTTTAAGTCCCTCACTCCCTAAAATCACGGTGGTGGTTCAGCCGGGACTGCGGATGATCACGGGGTAAGAACAGGGAGGGAAACAGCAGGTACCACTGTGCAGCATCCTCCTCCTCGCTGCACCCTGGTAGCCCTCTCCTACTTGGCTGGTGCTGAGGATGCCTGCACCAAGAATCGCTAAAGCACAGAAAATTCACACTGTGCTTTACTGCGCTGTGGCCTCCCTGAGGAGGCAGATGTGAGCTTTTTGGTTTTTAATTAACAATAAAAAAAAACCCACGCAAGGATGGCACGTTGGGGATGCCAACGTGGTGAAGGAGCACTGGGTTTTGTTGTTGAAATTAGGTGAGAAATCAGCTAGAGAATGAGGCAGGGCTGATAAAATCTATACATGCCAAGCACAACGATGGATGGGCTGCGCACCATCAGTTGGACTGGGACAGGGACTGGCAAACTGGTGGGGCAGCCTCTGCTCTCTGCAAGCCGCCTTCGGTGTCTCCCCCAAATTCAGGGCTTTGCCGCTTTCACTCTCGGGGACAAAAATATGTCCGGCTCGTGATTCTTTCCAGAGGCCTTTGGCAGCCTCTCCTGGCAGTTGGCTGTTTCTGAAAAGGCGGGCAGTTGTTGCTAAAGTGCTTTGGAAGCAGAAGTGGTGCTCTGGAGCCCTAATGCTGCGGGAGAGGGCTAGTGCCCGAGGTTGTCCTTGTTGCAGATGGGGCTGGCTCCGTGCTAGCAGCTTCTCTTTGGAGGGAGAAGCCAGGAGGCTCATGGGTGTGCAGTACCCCTCTGCCCTTCCCTTCATCCCCTGCAGCAGAGCATCGCTCTGCTCCCAGGAGAATTTTGGAGAAACTCAGCAGCCAGCACTGCTTTGGGTACTTGCTGAGGACCATGCATGTATCTGTCCCATTCCTGAGAGCTCCCCAGATCTCAGTGGCTTGAAAGAAGTTTCAGAGCAGCTGAATTTTATAGAAGTGGATGTGGCTTTGTGGATGATCTCTGAGGGTACCTAAGAGTTAATGTGAATTTCAATCAAGATGTTAAGAAGGGCAGAGGGAAAACAGATTAGCTGTCCTCTTGCCTTGCTCTATAAGAGGAGACAATGAGAGAATGTGATGAGATCAATGGAAAAATAAAAGGAAATGAGAAATCAAAGGAAATGCTGCTTTACAGGTTATTTCATATGGTGAATTGGGAAATTTTCCCTTCAGGGGATCAAATATTCTCTTATATTTTTAACAGAGCTGGACAATTCATGACTTTAAAGATGAAACCCATGATAGAGGCTGATTCCCCTGCAGGGATTCAAAGGAAATGATCCATTTCACGTACAAGCGGTGGGGTGCTGCTGGCTGTCCCTTCCCTTGGTGCTCTTCAGAAACCATGCGGAGCTGTGGCATCTGCCAGAGAGTGGCTTCCTGCAGGGTTCGAGGTCTGGGTTGTTGGAGCCACAAGTCCGGGCACATCACAACAGCTACATTAACTGGTCGATATCAGCATCTCATAGAGCCTGAGCTGCGCACAACTTCCTTCTCCAGGCCCATGAACAAAGCAGCACTGCAGATGCTCAAAACCAAGATAGAGAAAAGGATTTCCATCCTTCCCTTTCAACATTTCTGTAACGCTTCTGGAGTCACAGTCCTCATGCCTTTAATCAGAGCCTTTCTGGGACTTCAGATTTGCCGTGGCCTTTGGCATTGTGTCCTAACCCACTTGCCCTCAGAGAAAGAAGTACTTTCCATGAGGCCCCATCCCCAGCCGTAGCTCTGGTTCCCACATTTTCCCAGAGGTAGATATGGTTTTGTTTCTTCTTCTTTTAAAGCAGATTGTGGTGCCCACTCCATTGCTCTGGGGCATTGCTGCACTCTGCATGTGTCCTACACTCCCACAGCTGCTTCTGCAACCACCAAACCTCTGCCCAGCTGGAAATCAGTGTGAAAATTCAGCCTCCAGTGCCAGACAAAATAGTCTTCATGTTCTTAGGCAAAAGGAGTGGTTGCCCTGTCCTTTTGGCACCAGCAGTTAGTGGTTGGTGATGGGCTCCAGCCAGCATTGGCCTCCTGTGAGTGAAGATTCAAGGTTTTTGCAGCCACATGGTGCTACCAAAGCCACCTTCTCTCTGTGTGAGCACAAACAGTCCAGCTTTGCTCCTGCCCTGATGTACAATCCCCCAGTCTGAAGTCTTCACCAGCTGGCTGGTAGTGAGCAAGTGCTGCTGGAGGCCAAAATGAATGATTTATATTTGTGCTACTGTCATAGTTTCTTAAGACTGAGGTGTCTCTAATTAACTCCTTCACCTTCATAAATTCTTCATTAGGATTTGTATCTCTAGTGCTTTGCACGTTTGCTGGTGCTATCAGCTAGATTAGCCACGGTTTCCCTTCCAAGCATCTTTGTGAGCTTTCCTTTCCCCTTAACAATGCCTTTGGCCGTGCCATGCAGCACCTCTTCCCCTTGCCGTAGTGAAATTTCTGCGAATATGGCATTTTGGCGACACAGGAGCCACATTTTAGCAGTAAGAAAACCTCGGCTTCAATAACAGGCAGTTAAAACTCCCAAACTGAAACTCCCTCCAAACGTGGAGAACGACAGGAGAACGCTTTAAAGCAGCATTGCTCGCCGTGCCTGCGAGCAGTGGGTGCCAGCAGAAAGGAGGCCAGCTCCAAACAATCCCAGCCTTGCCCTATGCTCGGCTTCCAGCATTTGAAGGCGCTTTGTTTTGCTATCTTGTACTCGGGATATTCTGTTGTCTTTAATTGCGTTTAGAGCCTGGCTTGGGAAAGCCTGTTCTGCTGCGAACGCAGCTGTGCCCCCGCTCCCCGCAGCCCACCCCTTCGCTCGGAGCTGTCAGGTGGGACGACTGCCTTGCGGGGTCTGTTTTTGCCAAGGAAACATTGAAATTATTGGCCCGTTCTTCAAAGATCTGCAGCGGCTCTTGATGTTCCTCACCGGAGCGGGGCAGCGGAAGAAAGTCGCCTGGGAAACGCTCTCCGGAAGTGGAAATGGAATTCTTTAATGCTCTTGAATAGCAAAATACAGTTTCGGAGTATGAGAAGCAGCCCACGCAGCCTTTAGATATGTTTGTACCCAAACAAACCCACGTTGTACCCAATGTGCTGATTTCTTTAGCGCATAAATAGCTCCAAATAAGCTATTGGGTAAGGCTGGTGGCAGAAAGAAAGAAAAAAAACCAGGATAGGTTTGCCTTTCCCACAACACTAGCCTGATCTGTATCCAGGTCAGGAGGGTTATATCGGCCAAGAACGTAGTCACTAATTTGAGTCATATGTGTAGGACAGAGTGGCCTTGTTTTTCCTGAAGAAGCTCTTAAAACGCTCCCGTTCAAGCTAAGTGACTGTTTCCCCCCTTCCCTTCACCCCCATAATTTTGTTCAAGGGTATTTGCAGTTACGTGGAGGTCCTCAGAAATCTCTTTTAACTCTGGTTGCAGCATCCAGCAGCAGACAGCTGAGGATACAGCACACCAATGTCAATTTTAAAGCCTCTTATATTAACTTTGTCCACCTCTAGGCTTGCCTCTGTCTGCTGAGTGTAACTAACACCAGGGGTTTCCATTCCAGCCCTTTACTTCCTCCCTGGCCTCGTCTAATTTGGTTTGGCGTTACACTTGGAGTTGCCAAGATGGGAATCTGGTTGATGAGACTGGACGGGAGCGGAAAAAGGTGCCGTAATTGTTTTCTCAATTGTTTTAAGGTGTAATTTGTGCCTCTGTCTCCACAAACCCATCTGGAGCTGAAGCATGATAAGACAAGTTGATCTTTAACATTCTTTATTGTCTGTTTTGTGCTGCTAGGAGACAATTTCCAGGGCGAGGCAGCTGGATTTTGCACCTAGTTATTTTTTTCTAGCAAACACAGCCATGATGCGTGCTAAATTTAAAAGATTCCCTTTCATTGTGGGGGGAAAAAAGGAAGAAACTGTGAGAGGTATATAGTAGCCTTGAGCTTGATGCCCCTTGCTTTGTCTCCTTTAGCCTCAAAGGGAAAGAGCAAACATTTTCTGCAGTTCATCCATTTGCTGCATTTCACACCTGTCCGGGATTTGTAACATGACAAATGAAAGCGAGTTTGGCACAGCCTTAGTTCAAACATTTACTAAGCAAGCTCAGAGTGGGAAGAGAAGCAAAATGACAGTAATCATAATGGCTGAGGCAGAAATCAGGTCTGCTGCTGTGGGCAGAGCATGGTGGGGAGTTCCTGCCTCCATAATGACATGTTTTAATGGATTTATTCCTCAAAAGGGTCTCCAGGTGCTCTCCAGGCCTAGCTCTTGCTTTGTAGCATTCTGCTCTTGTAGTCTTTTCTGCTCTTGAGCATTTCAATATCCAAGCCACAGCACCTAGACTCTGGCTTGTGATGGGCGTGGAGATCACTTGGTACTCCTTACCAGGATTGGACAAAAAGATGCTTTAAAATTTCTTGTTTAGATAGAAATCCTTACCTCTGTAATGTCGCCATGAGTAGACCCACTTGCTCGAAAGCTGATGGAAGGCAACTAAGCAAAAAAAAACCTAGAAGCAAAAATAGCAGTTTCCTCTCTCTGGTTTCCGTGGTGGAGTTTGCTGGATGTGGGCTTGACAGAGTGGAGTTGCCCAGAGAAGTGGTTGATGTACATCCCTGGATGTATTTAAAAACCATCTAGATAAGGTGCTCAAGGATATGGTGTATAAGTGGGCCTGGTAGAGAGAGATAATGGTTGGACTTGATGATCTTCAAGGTCCTTTCCAACCATAGCACTTCTGTGATTCTGTGAGTACTGCACATCATTTGAGGAATGCCTTGAACAGTGTAACTGACATATCAGATCTTCAGGACTTAAAAGTCAGCATAACTCCACCAGTTGAAGCTCCACTACAGAATGTTCTGGTTCTTTTCAGTCTTTAACCAACCCAGTGGCCAAATCTTGCATCTTTTCCCCTGATTTGTTCAAGATGTGTGCTATAATTCATCCCTGACTTTGACCCATGAAGGAAAACTAACTTGACAAATCCCCTTCTGTATTTATTTTTTGGCAAAATATTATTTATGACAATGGGTAGGTTGCTGATAGCTCCGGCTCTTGTTGCCCAGGCTGCTGTGGGTTTCATACACGTTCAGCAGTCCATGCAGATGCCTTCCCTTGCCTGTTCGTTTCTCATGTTAAGACGTGTCTTATACCGAGGAATTTGATTTATTAAAAAATGCTTTCTAATACAGTAAGACAGATGTCAGAAATGTTAAATACCTCCATAAATTTTGCTTCTCTTGAGCAGCACAATTATTGGAGGCTTGATGAAGGCATCCTGCACCCAGGCAGCTTTTGAGTAACCTGATAATGTGAGCGGTTTTAGCTGCGTTCGGACGGAAATGAAGTTATGTGGTTGCACTGTCTCTCTTCTCCCACCATAAATATTTAAACCTGAAGGCCATTGCCAGCTGAGCTTTCACACTGACAGTTTCTGATGGGTTGCAAGCGACAGTGCTGAGCACCTGTACCTGGCTGATTTTCTCTGTGGCGTGTGGGAGATGGGGAAGGTCTGAATGGCTCTTTGACACTGCTGGGCTATGCACTTGGGTATTCACCTCCGCAGGAGCTTGAAGTACAGCCTGAGGCCCTGCCTGGAGCCTTCCTTTAGAGAGATGGGGGCTGCAAGGGCTGAAAAAAGCCCTAAGGACTTTTTCTGTATTCATTTATGCTTTCCTGCCCCTACAGAAAACAATTCTCCTTCTATTCCCAGGGTGGTGTCTACAGCGTCTTTCTTTGCTTGTCTCCACCCTGTCACTGCCAGGTTCCTGAAGCTCCAGGGGCTGTTTCCAGCCAACATGATGTCAAGAGCTGGGGTCCTGGCTGGCAGCACAGAGCCCTAGGACAAACCCAGCCCGGGGCACAGCCCAGGGCCATGGACTCCAGTCCCCAGCTTAGGGCTTGGTGTGGAAATCGTGTTCTCTCCTCTTGTCTTGCTCTCTCCACCGGTAAATTAGCAGTGTCAATTAACTGCCAAAAATAGGTGGAGGGTTAGTGACTTCAAAGAAAGATGGTAAACTATTTGTTATATATATATTTTATATATATATACATATATATAAAAAATACAAGTATTCAATATAATTACTTAAAATTAACATGACCTGTCCTCATACTACAGCAAGTAAGCATTTGTTTCCCAAGACATAGACTCACAATACTCTCATATGAAACTTATATATGTAGGCATCACAACTCCTTTCCAAACCACATGTCTGGATTTCTTTCCCAGTGGGAAACAAGGTGCACAGGGACAGGGAGGCAAAGGTGACGTGTCTCCATCCGGGGCTCGGAAGTGCTCCTGGACCCTGCGCCATGAGCTTGTGGGGACAAAATAGCACAGCTGGTTCTTTTAAAAATCCCATTGTGGATTTTCAAGGCTTGGAGATAATTAAATCAGGGTGAAATTTGCATAATCAGTGCAATAGCCCAAATAAACATCCTTTTCTTCTCTTGGCATGCAGGAGTTGTGTGGACTATGGATTGTCTCTATCAAACACAGCTACGGCTTTATACCCACTTGCATGATCCACTTACCAGCTAATAAATCTGAGCAGGACCAAGTAGTGTGTAATAACACGAATTCTCAGGTTCCTGGTTTTGATTTCTTGGGCCGTGTCACTAAGGCAGTTTCTAAACAATATATTTTAGCAGCGATGCTTAAAGAAAACACACCTCGCCTCATGAACCTGGTTTGGTTTTATTCCCCAGCCATCACTACTTGCTGTTTTCACCTTGAGACGTTTCCTGTACAACCACTCTCCTTTCATAAATTGTTCTGTGGGCAATAAAACACTCTGCCCTGTCCCTGAGCCCCGTGCGCAGGGGCAGAGCGGTCACAGCAATCTGAATTCCAGATCTGCGTTTCTGAGCCTTCCTGCTTTACTTTGCGTTCTTACATTTACGCTGGATTTCAGGCCAAAGGTAGGATTTTAGGAGAAAGTTGTGTTTCATTCTATGGTTAAAAAAAATCCGGATTAGAAGGTGCTCTCCATCTCCTGGGTCAACCTGTTCATGCTGAAGGCTCAAAAAAAAAAAACCCACCCCAAAACAATCAAAGCAGGAAAGTTCAAGTATGACAGTGTTCTGTGGGTTGCAGGTGAGCCGGGAGCTAAGATTTAAGCAGCAGATTAAGAAGTTCATTGCAGTAGTTTTGAAATATGGACCTATAAATCCCTGATTTTCTACATGTTCCTGCATATTTATTTTGTTGAATGTTCAGCGGATCAATTTTACAGAGGTTGGCTTGACATTTTTTTACCCGGTGGAATTTAATTCAACATAAACCCTACTACTTACTCTTTTTGTTCATATTTTCTCTTATAGTTACGTGTGCAAGGAAAGGTTGGCAGCAATTAGAAAACACTGGGAGCAAAAGAAATGTTCTCTAATCTCTCATCAAGCCCAGACTGAAATGTTATTAGTACTGGGCTTGTCTGGATTAGTTTCTTAAGAAGCTGGAGCTGAATAGATCTTAATAGATTATTAATTTAGTAAAACACGACCTCCCCAGGGACTGAGCCAAACAAGTATAACATTGCTTTGCTTTTCTGCCATGTGCATACAGATTCTGGGGTGGATACAACCATGCGGCAGCAGCAGGAGATGGGCACCTTCAGCCTCTCCTCCTCCTCCTCATGCTCCTTGCTGTGTATTTGGTTTAAGAAATGTGGGCTGGAAACAGCTCATGCCTTATTGCCTCTGCCACAATGTCAATTTGAATCTTAGCTTATGGTGATGAATATCATGATGCTTTTCAACCACAGTAATTCCATAATTCCTCTGAAATCTGCTGTTTTACGCTTTTATCCAGTGAAGAGGTGCTGATATGGGGAAAGAAAGAGATGTTTTTCTGGGGTATATTTTTGAATAGCCACAAAGGTATAAATGCATTGGAAATGGAGGTGGGACAGACCTGTGAAGATGGGGTTATTGGCTGTCACTGATGCTGGTTCAGATTAAAGCTCCAAAAAGTACCGTGTGAGTGATGGTTGGGTGCTGGGAGGCTCTTTTAAGAAGTTTTCTACTCTCCACTCATCTCCCTTGCCAGATCAGCAGCATCCAGCCTCCCCGTGGGTGTGTTCTGTGGGTGGGCAGTGCAAGCCACGGGGAAAAAAGCAATCTGAAGGTGTTGACTTTGGCCATGGAAGTCAACCAAGCTGACCAAGACAGTGCAGTTCTCTGCTGTACATTATGTCTAGGGAGGGCATAAAAGCGTTGATCGCTCAGTGGCGTTACATCCAGCAACACGGCATCTAGAGCAGTATTTAAACCATGGCCATTACACGTTGTAGGCTTCACCTACCACTTGAAGGAGGACAGAGGAAAACAGGACATCACCCAGAGAAAGCAGGCAATGGGCAACATGCCACGCTGGCAGCGTTTCCTGCACCTGAGCTATGATTACTTAAAAGAAAAAGTCTTACAGTCAAGGAATTTAGAGTTATTAACCAAATATTTAATAAGCAAAGAAGGGATATGACTGAATGGGTTTGGCTGCTGGAGCAGCCCATAAATAAAAATGAACTGGCTTGATGACCTCCCAGTTGCTGTAAGAGACAGGTGACCAGCTCCTGCTCTGGCATCCTTGGTACCGCTCCAGCATGGCCACACAGCTTCTAGCAGAGTCCTGTGCTGGTGTCACTGGGAGTGTAATCTGGTTCCGTGTGTCCTGCGCCGGAGGAAAGCCAGCCTGTGAGATGTGGTGGGTCCTTCCCCCCTCTCTCCGACCACAGTTGATTGCAGCATCTGGTTGTAAGTGTGAGAGTAATTCCTTGTGGGCTTTAGTATTGGTGGTAGGAAAAAGGTTGTATTTTGTGAG
This sequence comes from Coracias cyanogaster, assembly GCA_033124195.1. Taxonomy (NCBI): domain Eukaryota; kingdom Metazoa; phylum Chordata; class Aves; order Coraciiformes; family Coraciidae; genus Coracias; species Coracias cyanogaster. The sequence goes on along the minus strand of JAVSBS010025481.1, from coordinate 57,253 downwards.
GTTTCCATAAGTGACACCTGCACTTCAACAGCTGAAATGCCCCGAGGCCACTCGCTTCTCATTACTTGAGGGGTTTTTTTAACCCTTTCCACAAGGATGGCTACCGTGGCTGCTGCATGATGGCAATATCGGGGATATAGGGCTGGCCTTAGGTGAAGATGAGCAAGATCAGACTTAACTTATGGCCTATTTCCCTCCTTTTCCTGAGGAACTGAAGGGCAGGATTTCACTGTCCCTCAACAAACAGTTGAACATCTAAGATTGTCATGCATGTGCCCTCTACAACCCAGGTACCTACCCAAATAACTCCTTCAGGATGGACCAGTTTTGGAGGTGTCTCTCTCACCCCATTGCCTGTTGAAGGACCCTGCAGGAATAGCGCAAGTGCCACCATGGTCTTGTTGAAAAAGCCTCATCTGAGGCTCCTTACAGAGCCAAAAACCCACTGAAGGACTGTTCAGTATATACAAACAGGACAAAATCTCAGGGGTTTAGGTCACTTTGTGAAGAAAAATTGCTCGCAGTTAAGGACAAAGTATTTTCACAGTTGCAATGAATCTGCCAAAGAAAATATATTTAAGCTATTAGGGAGGAAATCAGAATGAAGCTTTCTTGCTGAGATCAGAATAGCAAAGCCTGGAAACGTGGAGCAATTTGTCTCTCGTACGAGCCGTATCCAGAATCAGCAGCAATAAGTCTCAGCTTAAGCAAACAGCGAATTTTTCTCAGTTCTTTTTCTGTTTCCATAGTTTTTGATAGGAAAATTGAGTTTACACATAACCCTGACATTGTTGTATTCTTCCAGCTGCTTCCCATTTGTGCGAGTGCATGTGTCATATTTATCTTGTACTCTTTAAATAACCAAAATTTCATTAGTACCTCCTTATAACCTCTCTGAACATAGCACTATTTTGGGAGGAACATGACAATTTTGCGTAAGAAAGCAAGGAGTGCTCTACAAAATGTGAAATGAAGGGAAGGGGATGATGATAAGTGGAGCTGAGCAGAATGTTTCCGGATAGTTTTCTGCAGGAAAACATCCCTTTGCAAAATCAACATTTACAGTGAGCAAATTTCAGTGCTGCCAAGTACTTTCAATTTCCTTTTAGAAAAATTAAATTGATTTCCTAGTGTTACCACAAAGACACTTCTCAATTCTTTTTCTGCACGCTGGCAGGAAGCAGTGTGGGTAAAGGTCTTCTAAGTGAGCATGTAAAAAATAGCCAAAAAATCACTTTCAGTGCTCCTAAAACTGGTTTATTATATATTTTTTGTTCATGCTGTACTCTATATCTCAATGTAGAATGAACATTTTTTAAACTTCATACATTTCTGTGGGACAGGAGTTCCATGTTTTTCTGTCAAAATACATCATAAAGACAGATATTTCCTACCTTTAATGATAACACCTCTATGTGGTAACAGGGGTGGGCTATGCCCTAGTCTATCTAAGCATTCAATCATCTGTACAACTTCCAGCATCCGAATGAACTTAAACCAATTCCTGTGTTTAGAGCATCACAAAATGCTTATGTGGCTAATTCAGGCCCCAGTCAAATGTTTTACTGGGTCAGACCGAAATGATCGACTTGATGTATGGAAATAGCGGTTTGATTTTTTGCCCCCCCCTAATATTTCTAGGTCATTGATACAACTAATGCAAAAGAAGGATGATTGTCTCATTTGGGATTTTCAGATTTTTGTTTTAAATTTGATTTCTGAACAGGCTTCCAGGAAAACACAACTATGTTGCTGAAGGTATTGCTGTGATTCATGACTCCTTCATATTTTCCAGTAAAAAGGGGCTTAATCCATTTAAGTCCCTTCAAAATTAATTGGCATGTTTAGCAGTTTCCAGTAATAAATATGATTACATCTGTTCCATTGTTTCCTGCTGAAAAGTTGTTTTGATTTTTATTTGTTTCTGATGATTCCATTTGGGGAAATAATTCCATTTATTTTGTTTCATTTGGAGCCCAGAGTTTCCCTGAGCTCAAGCTGCAGCTGCCTGGATCCCACCCACGGGGACAGCAGCCGAAAAATGCCCCTTGGTGCCATAATGTGATGGGACATTATGATTTTCTATAGGTGACAGCAGAGCTGAGGGTCATCATCAAAACCTGGTGCTCTTGGAGCAAAGCAGTTGTATTACACATGGCAATTTTCTGGACTTTCTCATATATGGCTCCTTTTACCTTCCCTGCATCCCTAATTGCTGGGCTGGTGATGGGAGCGGACACAGCCCGGCCAACATCTACTGAGCTGCTTGGGAAATACGCATGGGTTTTCTTTAAATGATGGCCGCAAAGTATTTCTCGGTGTTTTCTATGTTGCAATAGTGCACAGATGAACACCGTGTGTGCCATCCCTCAGCTGGGGACTGGGGGGTTTCTGATGGCGCAGAGGCACGCTCATAAATCCCGTAATTGATGGGCACATTTCTTGTGTCGAGGATCACCACAAATCTCTTCCCAGAGGAAAACAAATCACTGGTTGGGCATGTCAGCTTTCTGCCAACAGCTGAGGTTTGATTACCTGAAGCTATTCTTGATTTATGCTTCTCTCATTCCTACTGAGTGACTTTGTAAGCTTCATCCATATGAAAATGCTACTGCAAGCCTGAGTTGTATATTGATTAACTGTTGGTGGTGATTGCTTTTATTTCACTATTTTACTGCCCAGAGCTTTTCTAAAGTCATCTTTGGTGAACTTAGAGCTGGAGTAAAAGAGATGCTTTGCATGGAGTGTTTCCTCCTTATGTATTCACATTTTAATTGTATCTCCCATGAACCCACCCTACTGTGGAGTGTATTTCATCCCAGGATTTTTGTGAAATTCTGAACTGCTGAGAATGTGCTTGGGATGTTGTGGGCTGGAAGGTGCCCTCTGCTTTGCTGCTGAGAAGTGTGGGAGGTCCAAGGACTGAGCCCAGCAAACACAGTCCCTGAACCTCAGAGAAATCGGATCTTTTCCCACCCACCCTGGGCTCCCCGTCTTAGCACTGCGGCTCTCTCTGATGATTTATTTTAGGTCAATTCCTGCTGGTGGTGACAAGTGACTTTGGGTGATCTGTGTGCTCCATAGAACAAGCAGAATCCATAGGGAATGTTATTTATCTTGGGTTATAGATTGGTTAGTGACTTCTATGTCTTGCGATGCACAACTGGTATATAGATTTGAGCAAAACCATGGACACATGGATTGTCAGCAATCCATTTCTAGGAATTTGGTCATATTATCTTTTTCCTTTACAAAATGCAATCCACATGAAACTATTGACGTGGCAAAAATAATTTGAAGCATCTATTAAGGATGTTTAGTCCTTACAATAAATGAAAAGATAGTTTATAGGAAGGTATCATCTGAATTACAGACTCCTACTCCCACAGATTGACTGTTCAGTCAAAGCAGAATGACCCACACACAGAAAACATTTCGATTTTTTTTTTGTCATTTTCACGCAGAGCTGGGAAACTAAGCAGGAGACAGAACTGGGAACAAAACACAGTAGTTTTTTGTCCATAAAACCAGGTTGTGTAATGGGACTGAACACCCTGGAGCTATCTGCTCCGGTGGGCACTCTGGTGACAACGTGCTGGTACCTTCTACAAACCTAAACTCTCCTAGTGCATCTCCGCACAGACAAACCCACTCGTATCAAATGAAGAATTTTTGCATTTTTGGGAGTCATTTCTAGCCCCCTGCATGTCCACCCCAGGATGAGCTGCACTGGCCCTGCTGGCTGCTCCTCAGCTTCCCGTGGTCCAGGGCTGACCCTTGGCCACTGTGTTACAGAGGTGCCTCATTAGTCTTTCCCATGGAACATCTGGTCCTGCTTGCTGTTACTATCCTCCATCCAAATTCTTCAGATGTCCTGAAGTAGTTTGGAGCGCTGGTCGCTGTGCAGAAGGGACAAGCACCTTGATGAATAACATCATGTGCAGCGGAGCAGCGGAAATAGCCCATAGATGAGGCTAGTTTCAGTGGGGAAGACAGAAGCAATCCAGATGAGAAATTGGAGGGGTGGGATGCCTGCAGATGCGCAGCCAGCCCCCGCTGAACAACCGGGGTAGCCTATTGCCCATGGACGAGCCGGGAGAGGTTTCTAGGACAACTGCTGGGCTTTGGGAGCAGGGAAAGAATGGAGCCAAATCTTAAAGTCAGATGAGGAGAAAATGAGTAACATCTGCTGAGACGTGTGAAAGAGCCATTTGTGCTTACTGCAACTCGAAGTGTTTCTCGAGCAGCCACTGCGGGCGTGGGCCAGGCTCGCTGTCCCCGCACACATGCTGGCCAGCCAAGGGGGTCATTAGGGGTGATTTATGTGCTCGTTACAACCACAGCTCTGGACACTGCCCTATGCTTCATTGGTGCATCCCCCAAGGCCTCTGCACCCATACTGGGGCTTTGGTTCATCTATCCATGGATCAAAGCATCTGTCTTGTCTGGAGGCTGCAGAGAGGTGAGGTCCTGAGGAGGATGCTGCTGCACATTTATTGTATTCATAGAATCATTTCAGTTGGAAAAGACCTTTAAGATCATCAAGTCCAACCATTAACCCAGCACTGCCAGGGCACCACTAAACCGTGTCCCTCAGCACCAC
>JAVSBS010025481.1:6162-52550 GCA_033124195.1 Coracias cyanogaster | reverse complement strand
AGCACCACATCTCCACGGCTTTGAAACCCCTCCAGGGATGGGGACTCCACCACTGCCCTGGGCAGCCTGGGCCAGGCCTCAACAACCCTTTTGGGGAAGAAATTTTCCTAATGTCCAACCTAAACCTTCCCTGGTGCAACTGGAGGCCTTTTTCTCTTGCCCTATCATTTGTTACTTGGGAGAAGATCCTGACCCCCACCTCGTTCCAACCTCCTTTCAGGGAGTTGTCGAGAGTGAGAAGGTTTCATGGGTTGTAAATAACAGGCTTCTGCCATTCTTTCACTCCTGCCAGCTGACACCATGGGTGCACAGAGCTGCTCATCCTCTGCCTCTTCCCAGGGCTGTCTTCTCCCCGCTGATGCTATGGGTGAATTTCCTCTCGACTTTGATGGGGCAAATAACTCTCCCTGCTTCTCTTGCCGGCCCCTCTGCTATTTTAACAGATCAGCTTTTTGCCTCTAATTGGGCTATTTTCTGCAATGCAGAATGCAGTTGGAAATGTTCAAGTCGGAGGTAGGGAGCGGTCCAGAAGGATTGCACCTGTGGTAGCTAATCAGCGGCCGCTTCAGAGAGCTGGAATGAGGAAAGCACACAAAAGAACGAGCAATTTTGAAAATGAGGATGAGCGGCCCTAAATTTCTAAGAGCAATTATGTTTTCACAGCTGCGCTGGTTGCCCCAAATGCATAGAAATCAAGTCAAAACCCAACGCCTTTAGCTTAAAGAAAATTAACCTTCATATTTAAACTCCATGAGAAGCAAACTTGCTTGCCCTTCAAATGAATAGTGTAGTCTTGAAAAAACCTAACAGCAAGTTATGTTGTAATTACATTCTTGGAATTAAAGTTTGTCAGTCCAAACAAAGCAAATAGAAACGCAGACAGGGCAATAGATATATTATGCTTGGAATAAAATTTGGCCCTGGTAGATAGTTTTTATGCTGAAGCTATGCCAAAGTTAATCTACTGTAATTGTGTCTATCGCCAGCTTCTAGTATAAATAAAGGAGACAACCCGAGAGCTGTTGATATAATCCTTTCATTAACATTGTGTTGCCACCATGGAAGGAGTTGGCCAGATCTCTCTTCTCAGGGATCAGACCAAGAGTTACTGAATTACTCAATAACTGTAAATTTTGCTTTGAAGGCAGCCAGTGAACATTTCCCTGCAGCTCCTGCTCTGCCAGTAATGATTTGTGGGGAGGAGGAACCCAAGAGCGGCTCCCTTTTTATCTGCAAGGTTTTTTTGGGGGGGGCAATGGGTGCCGCTGGGCTATAACCGGGTGCGATGGGGATGAAGGCTGCAGGGTTTTTGATGTGAGGGGTTATGGGGGGCTGGGGGAAGCCAGGAGTTAGCCTGAGCACAGGCACGCAGTGGATGCAGCTGCTCTGCAGCAGGACTTTGCTTAGGCTGGGAGTCGGGTTTAATTTGGGCTCTTCCTTTACCCTAACAGCATCCTTTTGGCTGGCAGATACTGAGGATTAGTAGATATTTCTCACTAAAAAAAGCTCTCTACAGAATGGTACAAGAAAAGAGAGTGAGCTATTTCTTACAAGGGTGGGATTTACTCCTATGAGCTTAATCTTTAAGCAATCTTTTCAGGGACTCGCTTTCCATCCAGCTCTGCTGCTTGCAGAGGAGAGTCAGCCCGTGACTTGATCCCATCCTGCTCAGCACCCTTAGGTGCCTGGTGTGCCAGCGTAGTATCTCTGGGCACCCTCTGCACATGCTCTTTGACTGTCTCTAAGAAATGCCAGATATTTTTTCTATTTTGCTGTCTTTCTGCAAGTTCCCACTATCCCTTTCCTTCATACCTGCTGCTTTTTGGATGCTCAAGGGTTTTCTCTGCACAAGGTATTAAATTCCGATGGGCCACAGGGTTAGGAAGGATGACTGGCTGGTGATACCTCAGTTTTGTGGCATTCTTCTGGCTCTAGGGTCTCAAAGAGCTTTTTGAAGCATGATGTAACCCCATGCCAGGCAGCATGCAACACTGATTTGGGGAGGTCCCCAAAAACCTTGCCTTAAGGTCATGCAATTTTAAAAGGTGCTGGGGAACACGGCAAATGGAGCTCTCTACAATCTACATGTGTCGCTAATGTAATAGAAGTAGAGAAAGAAATAGTTTGACCTACATTCCTAAAGTTATTAAGCGGCAGAAGTGAAAAAAAAAATCCTCTCCTATGTTTGATGCATTTTTCCCTAAGTGACTATTACTTGTTTCTTTGCATCCAAAATAGGAAATTATCAAGATTATGAAATCCAAAGGAAATAGAGAAAGTGAGTAGGTAGGACAGGGTACTGAGGAAAGGTTAAAGCCTTTAGAAAACCTTGTCTCCTTACATATAATGTGAAATATTCCAGGTTTGATCATCTGCACCTTATTTTATATTCTTTACAGTTCATTGTTTGCTCCATTGGTAAAAAATTTCATTTCTTTTAGCCTGTCCCTGTGCGAGATCAGATATTCATCGGTGTTCTCCTCTCTTAATTCTGCTGTTTCCTGGGAAGAATATTGAGGGGAAACCTGTTCATTTAAAGGCAATCTGTGCTTATAAATGAAGGGTTAAAAAGTATTCCCTTGCCCATGAATTTTGGATGCATTAAAGTCTAACTTCTTGATTCAGCTGGTTCTCCGGGACATTGCCCAGGTCACCCTGGCTGTGACCGTAGGCACATCCCTGTCCCCAAGGACATGCTGCCTCACCTCCTTGCTTTAGCATATACCCAAACCCACTGCTTGGGGAAGTAAAGCTGGGATCTGCCAAAGCTTCTTGCTGTAGGAAAGATCCTAGAAATTAAAAGAAAAATGTTGACAATGAAGGGAAAAACTGTCCATCTGTGGGCTGATGTCTAATCCTTATTCTCCCTAGGTGTTTACTTGGTTGATGGATGACAAGCTGATTACATCTGCCCTCGAAGTCTCTTGCTCCTTGAGGATCCTGGAAGAAAACCCCACACAAACGTGCAAAGTCATCTCTTATCAACAGACTGAGAAATAAAGGAGAGAACCAACAAAGCCCACAGACATTGGTAAGGATTTAATTTTGGGTGTATGTCTTTGGTGAGGTGTCCATCTTCTGCTATCCCATTGATTGATCTGCAGCTTATTTACAAAGCTAGAATGAGGAGCAGGGTCCTCAGGCATTTTCCTCCTGCCCTGTGACAAGGGAGAGGAAAGCAGGGCTGAACCCTTCTCCCAAAACTTCTTGGGCAAGCCCATGGGCCCTGGCCTGAGGGAGAGCTCATGGCAGCAGCCAGAGGGAACAGGATCCTGAGAAGCTCGCTCCAGGAGCCAGGTCATTAAATGCACATGGAAAATATGCAAACTGGGAAGTATCTGTTGGCTCTGGCTCCATTTATGCTCTGGACCATTATTTTTGTCCATGTTTAACACATAAGCAGCTCCTGAAAATATAAAAAAGATATGGTCCTGCCAAGGAAGACCTTTTGGTCTGCTCTGAAGCACTGTTATGTGAATGTGATGTAAACCCAAGGAAGGAGGCTGGTTAAAGCTGGAGCTGGACAGTCCTGTTTTGATTTAATACATGTACAATTGAGAGTCTTTAGTGAATTTACATGGGCACCATTGGGAATGGTCCATGAGAGCTCCTCTTTGCTGCTAGTAAAGACGTGAGGTCCTTGAATTCAATTCAGGAGAGTCAAACCCTCTGAGTGTAGCTAAACCCAGGACATGTCACTTCAGGAACAGATTTTCAGCTAACGAATGCTGCATATACACTTAAAAATTCCTTAATTTTGAGTGCTTTGCTGCACAGTAAACAAAGATTTTGTGCCTGTTCTCCTATATAAATATTTGTAACGAAGTTGGTGGCTACTGGTCGAATGCGAATGTTTGTTGTTCTCAGCATTTTTTGACATAATCTACCAAAGATTTACATGTGGTTTTAATACATAGTAACTTTTGACTGCTGGAAGGCCTTGGATTAAGATCAACTATGGGAATTGCTTCTAGAAGAGAAGGCTAGACAGAGCTTGATGCGTAGAATGTTTTACATGGTTGTTGATCAGAGACTGTTTGATAAAGATGCTTGGAAATAAGCAGGTTGCACAGAGGACATGAATTTAATGAATTCAGATTGACTTGTGACTGTTCCTTTGGTGGGTATAAACAGAGAGATATTTAAATACACGCCATTTTCTGTAGATTTTGAAAGAGTTGGTACAGAAAGGGACTGGGTTTTTTTGCTGTGACCTGGATGCTCTTGCCTTGACTTGTGAGGACCAAGGGTGTGCAGAGGCCAAAGGAAAGATTTTAAAGCTGTAAAGAACAGTTAAACGGCCAGGTCTCACCTCAGCTGGCACCTGGGGTGGGAGCCGGTTGGTCAAAAACCAGCACGTCCATTTGTGAAGCAGACAGCCGGGCAAAACAGGTAAATCACAGCCTGACTCCCATTTATACCTCTCAGGTGGGTGATTGTGCTGTGCATAACTGGTCCTAGTGTGTGTTGAGGTTGGCTGGGGCTGCTGATTTCTTTTATACTTTTGTAAACTGTGCTGTGAGTCAAAAATCCCACCTGTGGCCTTCTCCCAGCACTCCCCCTGCCCTGCCAGCCAAGGCTTCTTACATCAGTGTTTTTCCTTTATACAAATAGAATGACCAGAAGTTATCTTTGAACTGAATCAAAGTCAGTCATATCCAGCAATGTGTGTGGGCAGAGCTACATGGCAAGATGCTGAACCCAGATAAGGTGATGTAGGGATTCCCCTCAAGCCATGAGAAGGGAAGATGCCTTCAGGAATATGAGCAACCTCTCCCTGTAAAAGCAATTTACTTGAAATGCAAACAATTTAAAATTAACAATCCATATTCTGCCAGTAAATAGAATAGAGAGTTCCCCTTGATTTACAAGTGAGAAAATGAGTGGAATTTATTTTAATCTGAACCAGATTCCCCAAATTGTGGAAGCAGGAGAGCGGATTCCATTGCAGACAGGCCAGGGGGATGTTCAGGGAGGTGATGGCATGTTGGCACCATGGTGCACCAAGCCTGAAGCAGTAGGTCCCTGAGCTGCTATCCCCTGAGGTGACAAAGTCAGAAGAGCAGCTTAAGCCAGGCTCAAGCATTGGCAGAAAACACAAAGTTCAACCCTTCTTCCACTGCCCCACCTTAAGTGGGAAAGTTACAGTTTCAGCTTTCTCATAACATTAATCCTCCCTGGACATTTTGAAGGATGGCAAAGTTGGAGAAGCCATGTTTTAAAAGTGTGTGGCCTCACTTGAGGCATTTGAAGTCCAGGGAGCCTGGCAAAGCTATCTGGTTATGTCCTTGGCATTTGACTTCTGAGAAAGTCTTGAGAAGGGGTGAAGCCTGCAGTGTATGGAAGAAGCAGTGTTGGTATCGCCACCCAAAAAGAGGGTGAAAACGGAGCTGTAACTCAGGGCAAAACATGCCCTTGATCTCACTGCTTTCACAGGCAAAAATCCTTATTATACTCAAAGGAAACCTATTAATCTCTGCTACATTTGTTCCTCCTTCCCCACACCTACACTCAGGACAAGTTGCTTTTTACAGCTGCAGCTTTAGGACACTCGGTAACTTGTGTGATATCCTACTTCTGTGGCACCTCCTTATTCCTCCTTTTAGGCTGCGACAGATGTAATTTTGCCACTAGCAGAATGCAACAGGTCATAAATTACCCTGTGATAAAAGCAGCCCTTGCTGTTTCCATAACTTGTTTGGGCTTGTTAACGACTGTCCACAGCCTCCCCACCACATTGGCACAAGAGCAAAATACCCCATTGCCTTTTAGGAGTCGTCACCGGAGATGAGAAACGAGCAGTGTGAAGATGAGAATTAATACATCATGTCAGAACTGGGCTTTTTGGCTTTGTTTGGTTTGCTATTTGACCAAAGAGGTACCCTTGACAACAGATGGAAAATTAGTCCCAGGATCAACCAGGGGTTTCAGTGAGGATCATGGCCCATTGCACAGGAAGGATGTATTCACTCTCCAGAAGATCTTACAGTCTAATTTGAGCCAGGAAACAGAAGGAAGGTTGATGAGAAGGAGGAGTAGGGGGAAAGAAGAGATATAGCCTCCAGGAAAGTCATTAAGGAACACATGCCTTCCTGACTTGATGTCTTTTAAAAGTATATTTTATCTCTGTTGGGCTTTGAACCTTTCAGAGTTTATTTAAGCTATTGCAAACTTGCTGACTTAGGGAGCAAATAAGCCTTTGGGATCAAAGCAGCTGGTATTGTCAGAGGTACTGAGGGTGAAATAACACATTAGCAGACGGAGAGCTGAGAATAAAAATGGAAAGAAAATCCAACTTGATGTTTTGTTCTCTTTTGCTTTTAACCGCCGTCCCAGCTCCATCCTTTTTATTTGAACAGGTATTAATTTTCTTTGTGTGTATCTCAACAGTATAAATATTTAAGGGTCCTAGATTACAGAGTTGAAATACAAGATTAGTTCTAACCTTAAAGATTTGTGCAGCATCTCTTCCTCACACTGAGATGACTCCCACACTGCAGGGAGGAGTATCTCCCATCTCTGCAGGAGGAGCGTGTCAAAACTCTATTTTGAGTTCATTTTCTTTTTTGGTCTTGTTCGAGGCTCAGGAGATAAACACCTCGCCCACTCCCAGTCTTTCCGCCGCTATTTTCTGGTGACGTGCTGTGATAAGCTGAACGATAGCTCTGGGTTATCAAGGGGACCAGGGCATGCAGGGTCATGAGCCTCAACGCTGCTCCTACCCATGGCAAGCAGGCTCACGGCTTGGGCATCGTGCAGAACATTTGGCAAGGAAAAGTCCATGTGAATATGATAAATATGGGTAAAGTGGGCAATATGGCAGGGTCAACACAAACACGAGTTTTTGTTGTACAATTAGCAGTTGTTTCCCTTCTCTTTTGCTTTCACTCTTAAATAAGACAAGGGAGAAATGCACAGTACAGGAGCCACTGATGGGGAAAGTAATGGAGACAGCAGTACTTGGGTCTTCGGAAAATCAGGCCATGCCTTTACAAGCCTATATATAAATTTTGATGCCTACTTTCAAGCCCACAAAGTGGAAAAATAAAAGAACTTCATGATGATGATGTAAAATGGCACAGGTTTAGTGGTGACTTGGCAGCACTGGGTTAACAGTTGGACTTGATGATCTTAAAGGTCTTTTCTAACCAAAATGATTCTATGATTCTATAACAGTTGGTAAAAGTTTGGGGATTTAAGCCAAAGCGCCTGGGATATCAGATACAGTGTCCCTTTTGGGGACGATGGAGGTTTACCAAGGCAATCAGCAGTGCTACGGGAGAGACCATCTCAAAGGTCCAGATTCAGCTCTCCTTGCTCTTTGTATATTGATGGATTGAAGAAATAATGGTCAAAATTCAGATACCCAGACACCCTTGTCCACTGCTCACGGACAGAGAAACAGAGCTCAGCCACACCTATCAACAAAAGAGTTCTGTCTGTCTGACAGGATGCTAACAGCACTTAAGGTGATTAATTAATTAACTACATCAAGACATCGAACAACAAAAAGCACTACAGACAAAATGCAAAGCAAGAGATGATCTGAAGAAGAGACTTGAGTTAATGCCTAAGCTCCAACCCGCGGGAACAGCAGGTTTTGCAGGACTTTGGAGCTCATGTAATTAGATGGTTTTGCTGGGCACAACAGCTCAAGTGACATCAGACTCTGCCAGGATCCTCAACCTGTCTTTTAAATCCATCTCTGCTCTGGGAACGAGTGCTGCAAATGTCAAAGGAGCTTAAAATATTCATTACCACAACTCATCATTCGAGCCCCAAAATGTGCACGGTGATTTTCTCAGTTGGTTTCACTGGAGCTTGGAGAGTCGCCAGCCGCATTGTGTGATAAGCCACGGCAAGGCAGTACTGACAGAGGAGTCAAAAATAAAAGCGTAAAGGACTGTCCGTTTTCCTCATCCTTCAGCCAAAAGCAAGTTTTCAAAAACTTGCTCTGCTCTGAAATCCTTTTACCCAAGTGGCATTTAAAGTCTGCGGCTCACAAGTGTGATTTCACAGCATTAATATGACACTGTCATTAGCACGGGGAAGTGTACGTGACATTCCAGCGCACATATTTATAGCGAAAATGGGACAGATTCACAGCTCGCGTAAACTTCCGAGTCCCTTTTTATGGCTCTCCGTTGATTTATGCCAGCTGAGATTTGGAGGCAAACTCTGTAGTCTGCTTTGCAGCCCCTTTTTAAAATTAATGATATCAAAGTACATTCTCCAGAGAGAGCTGGAGCAAAGATACAGAAACTTTTCCAGTTAGCTGGAAGATCTAAAACAGTGCTGAAAGAATTGTTCCCAGGCATTTCAAATGGTAGTGTCTTTTTTCCCTTTCAAAAAGGAAAAAAAAAAAGTCATTTTTTCACTTAAAAACTTAATCTATTAGAAAATGATGAAACAAAATACATAGGCAATTTGGGAACTGCTTTTGCTTCCTTTTAGAAATAACTGCCAAATGAAACTGAATATGATATTCAAACATATTTATCTATTTTCGAGAACCTCTTTAGAAGAGTCCAAGAAAAAACTTCCCCCTCTAATGAGAAGGTTTTTACTGGCTGTTTCAAATCGCTTTGGCTTGTATTCTGCACATGTTTGTTGTCTGGATTTACTCAGTGCTTCAATTAATTCCGCTCACCTGAAATAGGCTTAAATTGCAATTTTCAGCAAATTCATTTTATGGCATCTCAACAGACAGGGCATTAATTACTTTGCTAATTAAAGAAACTGTGTATGGGGATTAAATACACCTTCAGCTCTTTTGGATGCCTAAAAATACCTGCTTTTAAGAGGCAAAGCTCAGACCTGTCAGGGAGATGATTGAGGGATGCCGCCTGCGTGGGTGTGACGCTGCTGCACTGCCCTGTGCCCATGGTGGCACCAGGGATGTGGCCTCAGCACGTGGGAATTGCCGTTGTTATTTAAAAAACCAGGCACTTATGTCAATACTAAGAAATCTTTGGGGGGCAATATAGCCTAGATGCAAGTCCTGATGGATGGATTTAGCCACATCAGGGTGTTCTGCAGATACCTGCTGGCCTTGGTCTGTAAATGAGAGCAGTAGGAGCTAGTGGTTGACAAGCTTCTCCTGTCTTATCTTGTTAGCAAAACAAACCATAAATATTCAAAATGGAGGAGTCATGCCCTAATTATCATGAGATGGGCTTAACAGCTCTGAAAATAAATGGAGAGGGTGGTTGTCTTTTGATTTTAAGCCATCGGGCTCATGATGTCTAGAATTCCTGTGTTCAATCAAAATGGTTTGAGAACGCAGGATATAATGTAATCTCATGACTCCTGACTGAGAAATTAAAGACAAATGGATTGCAATGGGAGCAAGGTCCAGCAAAGAAACACAGCTTCATATGAGCAAGAAGCATCTCCTGGGACTGTGTGAAGTCCTCATCACTGGCCTCTTCTATCGGGGAGGAAGAAGCAAACTGATGTCATACGTTTCTGTTGCTTGTTATTTAAGATAAAAAAACATTACAGTCACTTGCCATGGCTTTGTTTGCAGCTCAAAACACCATGTCCACCTGAGGACTGGCAGTCTAGGAGCTATGAGGGGTGATGGACCAAGAAGAGCTTGCACTCCTCTGCACTTAGACTCAGCAGCTTCCTAGACAAAGGCAGTTTGAGAAGAAATTTGACTTTTAATCAGTCCCACCCTCCCATGAGAGGAAAGGAGCCTGCCTGGCTGCTGGCTTCCTCCTGCCCTGAACGTGGTCTGGGATTGAATAAAGGAGCTATCAGCAATTTGGCAGTTTTTATTCTGGTCATTTACTCCTTGCAGCGTCTGACTCTACAGTACAGATGTTAAGGCACAGCTGTTTACCATTTTTTTTCTGGTCAATCATGTGAATTGTCCCCTGGTAGGTTGCTTTTTTTTTTTTTTTTTTAAATCTAATGTCTGTTGGCAAAATATGTGATTTTTTTAAAAAAATAATTCGCATAATTAGTCACAGTGCCTGAGAAAAGACATGAAACGCTCCAGCATAAAGATGTATATGTCAGCTGTGGATTCCTCCCTGTCACCTTCACGGCGAGGAGGCGTCTCAGCAGCTGTGCTGGAAACGTGGGCTTGTCCGCTGTGTGGTCCTGCTGCTGTGTCCCACGTCCTGACTTGGATCTGCATGCTCATTTTTAGCAGAGCCTCACTTCAAACAAAGCTCCCAAGCCTGGGGCTCATCCTGGGCTCATCCTGGTCCTGCAAAGAGGTACTGGAGCTCAGCATCCCATGCTGCCCATGCTGAAGCCAGCAAGCACCATCAGAGCATGCGAGGTGGGAGTGGGAGCCTCTCCAGGCATTTGAGACCATGTGGGAATCATCATTTTCCAGGAAATATGTTTTGAGTGTGGTCCTTCCGCTGCTGGCTTCCCAAAGCCATGGGGAAAACCTGGTGCCGTGTAGACGGGACAAGGAAGCTGTTTTGTAGGTTATGTCCTAAGCTGTTAAACCCTGGTCATTTATGAGACATCACAGTCCTGGCAGGGCTTCCCATGTTTGGGCTCCACATGTTTCTTGCATCCTTTTGGTCTGGGCAGGTTGCAGTGTTCTCCCTTCAGCTTTCCTTTTCTGCTTTTGGGATGTAGCTCATAGAAATGGAGCCACAGGAACAAGGGAACAATGCTGCCTCTCCCCTATACCCAACAGCAGTGAAGATGTCCCACCACCCACATTCTGCAGCCTCCCTAGCGTGGGTTAATTCTTCTGCCTCTAAAGTCTTGACAACCCAAGGTCCCCTCATAAATGGGAAACTTACAGGTTCTAGAGGCTTGCGTGGTTCCCAAGGCATCCGTTGGGTTTCTTGTCAGTGTTTGGGTTTGAGGCTACCTACCATACCCTGCTCCCAGCAGGTCTGTGATAGCCAAGGGATTTTTGGCAACTCAGTAGAAATAATATACCCCAAATGGGTTTGTTTTGGAATATTTTGATTTGTTAAGAAAATGTCAAATATTTCCGCTCTGACAGTCAGCCTGTTTGGCCACTTAATAACAGTGGCTAATTGAGCTTCTAGCAATGATTAAAACTTCAGCAGCTCAACTGGAGAAGCACCGTGATTATTGTCTTTTAAACACCATCCCTTGCTCCCAGAGAGGACACATTCTGTTAAAGCTTTTCTTCGAGCTCAAATCTCAGACTAGTTAAGTGCAGGTGGCTTCTTCCCTCCAGGTTTGGGAAAAAAGCTCATGCATGGAGGGAATTTCTCTTTGTCCTATAATTTAGTTGCAGAAAATCAGACTTAACATCAGTTTGTCAGAGAGTAGAAATTTGGCTGCGGATCTACAGAATATATTTACTTGAGATAATATATGTCTGAGAATTCTGTGTAGGCTGGTACAGTTTTAAGGAACAAAATCACAGACTGGTAGAGGTTGGAAGGTACCTCTGGAGATCATCTAGTCCAACCCTCTGATGTCATTAGTCATATAAAAAAAAGAGAAAGGTTTTGAAAGGCTTTTTTTGGTGCCTTTTTCTTGTGTGCCCCTAATCAGATGCCCTGGTCTTGCACCCCTTCTGCTATGAAGATAGGCTGAGAGAGTTGGGCTTGCTCAGCCTGGGGAAGAGAAGGCTCTGGGGAGACCTTCTTGGGGTCTTTCAGTACTTAAAGGGGGCCTAGAAGAAAGATGAGGACATACATTTTAGCAGGGGCTGTTGTGACAGGACCAGGGGTGAGACAAAGAAAGAAGGAAGGAATTGACACTGAGGGTGGTGAGAGCTTGGCCCAGGTTGCCCAGAGAAGTGGTCAATGCCCCATGCCTGGAAAGGTGAGGTTGCCTGGGGCTCTGAGCAACCTGCTCTAATTGCAGATGTCCCTGCTCCCTGCAGGGGGTTGGACTAGATGGCCTTTAAAGGTCCTTTCCAACTCAAACCTATGATTCTCAAGTCAAAATGAGCAGAAAAAACCCAAATGTATCAAGTTTGCAAACTCCTCCTGAAGCTGGGAGTGGGTCTGGGCAGGGAAGATTATCTCCAGATCCCAACTGCTCCCATGGCTTGCAGGGATGCCAGCCATGGGAACCGCTTCTGTGGCTGTGCAGAGCATCCAACTTCAAAGCAAGGCTGGGAGTTTGAAAGGAGGTTAAGAACAAATTTCTGGATGCTGCTGGGGCATGTGTTCACAATTCCTTGCTTCCTACCGCTTTAACAGGTTCCCATGCGTTTACTCATCCTTTATAATGTGTTAATCTCCTGTTGCCCATTTTCCAAGGGCTTCTAACCGCAATCTGTTTGTAAACTGCCGCTCGTAAGCGATGATAGACTTGTCCAAAAAAGCAATTTAAAAATAATTTCTTGATTGGAAAAATCTTGCGGTGGACAGATGATAAACAGGCGGCAACTGGAGGGAAGTCTGGTTTACCAATAAGAATAGTTCCAGCAATACAAATAAATGCTATTAGAATGCTGGGGTTCACCAGTGCACCAAGGTACGGGTAAAGATCCTTGATTTTTCTTTAAATTCCAGTCTTGAGTATCTCACAGAGTAAATAGGATTGTCCTTTCTGTGCCAGGAAACAGCTGAGGATGGGATTTAGAAGAGTTTATTACTTAAATGAAGGGAGACAAGAGGCCCTGGCTATTATACCAGGCTTCTTATATCTGCATGTGCTTCTTCTCTTGGGTTGGAGCTCCCATAGCTTTCTGCTGTGGGGCTGGGGTAAATGTGGTCATCCCTATGGTGCCTAAATATGATATTATTGACCCATGCATTGGAGTATTCATAGGGGTCAAACCTTTCTGGGCTTGTCCAAGATATTTACTCTACAGCTTATTACTTCTCCTTAAAACAGCTGAAAGCTTCAGCAGCTCAGCTTGCTTTCACCATGCGGGTTCCTCAGTGAAAGCAGAGCCAGCTCCCCCTCTACGGCAGCATCTCTGTGTGTCCTTCCTCCAGACCGAGTCATCCTGGGTGGTGCTCGGCCCCTCTATGTGTCCCCATGGCTACAGCTGAGCCTCTTTGTTCAGCCTTGGGTAATTTTCCACTTTCCAGACCTCCTCCATGTAATAAATTAAGTCAATGTGGCTTCCCAGCTCAGCCTCTTGTTAGTATAGGGACTGTTTAAGTGCTCCCTGCCCATACCAGGAGCACAGCACATTTCCTGGCGGGTATGCTAAGAAAACAACCAGAAATCATAAGCTATGTGTCAGCTCAGTCCACAAATTGTCACAGCAGCTTATCTTTACTTTTTAACGGAGGAACGTCAGACATTCCAGATGTGGCCCCTCTGAACTGCCAATAAATCACAAAGTCATCCTCTGCTACGTGCAGTACTTATATCAAAGAAACTGCTCATAGTAACAACCCTTCAGCTTTTATTCCTTTGTTTTTCAGTCCATTTTAGTTCTGATTTCCAGTCTAAAACCTCTGCCTCGATCACCTGCCCCAACCTGGCTGGAAATTTCAGGTGCTGCTGAAACCACCCAGGTGTGTGTCCTAGTGAATATAGGGCACATTCCTGGAACTACTGTAAAGAGCAAGACAGGGGGACACTGTGGGCACCCAAAGGAGGAAAAATCCTGGAAAAAATTATGGCAACAAATGAATCTTCTGGTACCCATTAAAAGGCAATAATTCTAACGAAAGGAAAGGGGGATTTTCCCATTGTGAAATGAAATCAACATTCAGAAATGATTTGTGTATGTGTGTTTACATTTAAACTTAGAATGTTATTAA
Organism: Coracias cyanogaster; assembly: GCA_033124195.1. NCBI lineage: Eukaryota > Metazoa > Chordata > Aves > Coraciiformes > Coraciidae > Coracias > Coracias cyanogaster. The sequence continues at coordinate 38,862 of JAVSBS010025481.1, read as the reverse complement.
GTATGTTGTTCAAAGGCCCTTTTCTTCCCAGGGTAGTTTGGTTACAGTCTTCTCTTAAGAAAGAAAATCTCTGCAAGAGCACAGTGTCTGAAGCTCCCTTTGCTCAGTCCTCGCTGTGCAAATAACATCACGCCGTGAGATCTGGCAGCAGATCTGTCACTCTTTCAATTACTGCTGTGGTCCTGGTAGTTGCACAGCATCTCCCACTTGAGTTTGGAGGGTTTCTGTGCTAGGTTTGTGGTGCAGATAAATATAGATAGTCGTGGGGTAGGTGAGGGAGATCCCTGCCCGCTGCCCTGCCACAGGGCTGGGGCATTTCCAGGTTGGAGGATGCTCAGAATCCACCTTTCAGACAAGTTTTCCATTGCAAATGATGCCGCAGCACTTCAGGCTTTGTCCTTTTGAGGCTGATTTAAGTCTTCAGAGCGTGCTGTAAGTCCCCGTGTAAATGCCTGACCTGAACCACAAGCTGGGCTGCCACCAGCTCACCCTGTCCTGTCTCCGGGGCTGCCCAGGCTGTCACTGTGCTTTGCTGAGGTTTTCCCCCGTCTAAACTATATCATTGCAAATGAATTGCCCAAGAGCTTTTCATTTAAGCCGAAACCCAAAGTCTTCCAAGATGTATTCCTCTTCAGAAGTCACCTTTCAGACAGAGCTGTCTTTATTGCAAGTCTCAGGCTGGATACAGGTCTTTGAAAGAGCCGCAGCGTTTTTTGTGCAACTATATTTAAGAAGCTATTGCAGAGTGGTTATTTATAAAAGGCAAGCTAGCACATAGACGTGGCCTTTTATGTTGCTCATTTCTTGATTGAAAAAGGTACTTTTGTGCATCTTGAAATACTTTCCTGAGTAGAGGGGAGCTTACACTAAACCATGTGCTTTGAGGTAGTAAGGCTGCAGTACATGCAATTAAAAAAAAGGTACCGTTTGTTAAAATGTTTGACTTTGCTGAGCACAATGAAGACTCTGTGCTGTTATTAGAGTGGCAAAAGTAACCATTAATAGTATCCTGGCTCCATACCAAGAGTAAAAATCAGCTCAGGTCGGTGTCACTAACTCAGTAACTGTGTCATCTGAGTTAATTGCTAGGATCTCAGGGTTTTTTTCCTATTCTGCATGAATCTCTGGGTTTTAATATTCAGGTACATCAGGCTGTAAGTTCCTATTGCTTTTTAAGCTGGGAAGATGAAGAGGATAGATATAATTTAAAGAAATGTTACCAGTTATTTGATTAAATTAATTGCCCCCTTCACATACAGTTGTCACATAATAGCCTTAATTTGACAGTAGCATGCAGATGTTCCCTGTTTTTATGAGCTCTGGTTGCCTACATGGCGTGTCCTCATCCTTCCTCTCTCAGAACTGTCTGGTGGGTGTTTTGCAGGAGATGGTGGAGATGGGGAGGTCAACTCTGGTTTAGGCTGTGAGGATTTATCATTTACTCTCTGTGGAAAAATTCAGTGGTGGAGTGAAAGCCAGGCACCAAATCAGCTTCATCCACACTCCTGTTCATTTGCTGACTTGGTTTTACAAGAAGTAACATCTTTCCACAAATTCTGTTTGGCCAGTTTGGCTCTACCTCGAGTAACGCTGGTTTTACTGGCAGACCTGACTTATTGGGTAACTTGGTTCCCAGAGCAAAGCACTCTCCTGACCTGGGAGGATGCTGCTTCACAGCTTCGGGCACATCTTCACAAAAAAGAAAGGCCAAATTCCTGGTTGGTGGCTCTTGCTCGCAGAGCCATGCCCACGCCTGTGCAGCTCTTCCACTTCCTTCTCTCTCCATCCCTCCATGAAGGATTTCTGAAGGCATTTGTTAATGTCAAATGTCCTGAATGTCAGGATTACTATAATGCGCTAAAGAGCCTGGAGTAACACTTGTCCTGTCCCTAATTAGCTCATTTAGTTGTTTGATTGAAAAATCACAGAGCGCTTTCTGCCTTCTGCAAATAGATTAAAGCGTTCTTCTGCAAAAGCAATCACACAAAATGTTTTCTTAAATACTGCCTAATCAGAAATAAGTTACTCTTTAATAAAAGTAACAGAACCTACATTTTATTGGAAACAGCCAGTGCTGCATAACTTACCTTCAGCGGTTTTCATCTGCATATTTCAAAGTGCTTTGAAAAAAATGAAAGATTATTATAATCCCCACTTTATCTGGGGGGGAAGACCATGAAATGCGTTGCTGAGTTGTTCTCAGGGCACTGATAGCACAAGGAACAGATCCTAAATACCATGAGGTCTCATCCAAATTTTCATTGACAGCGTTCCTGCCTGGGGTCCCATATTATAGTGCACCCACCAGAGGCCTCTTTCACTGAACAACACAATATTTTAACCACGCTTGAGCCTTCATCTCTTTATCGAACCCCATTAATGCAATTTTTCTCTTTATTTCCTCCATTGATTCCCTGGGAAGAGTCTGAGTTACCTTCACCCGTAAACCTCCTTGGCACGTGGGCTCATGTTGAGTTCACTCATGTGAAATCCCTCTGGAAATTCCAGTTGTGGGGGCTGGCACCACGGTCCCAACCCTCTATGGACAACTGAAACACAGCCTCACCTCAGAAATGAAAGTTTGGCCCCACTGATCAGGATCCAGATGGATAAACTCAAGCTGGGGGCCCAGTTTTGACCCATGCCTGATTTAAATGCAAAGCATCATAAATCGTTTAAAGCCGTTCCTGCATGTGTTTAAGCTTTACCATGCGAGCAGTCTCCTTGAAGTCAATTACGAACAATGCCATTTCTTTCTTCTTTATTCACTGCTGATTTCTGGTACAGGGTGTAAATGACTCTTTTATTGCCTTTGACACCAAAGTCCCTTAGCCAGCCACTAAAGAGGTATCATACTAATTGATAAATGCTGCTTGATTGGGGGGCGTTTAATTTTATGATCCTATTAAAAATGATAGATATGTCAAATATTTGTGCCTGCTGGACAGAACATATTATTCCACTCTAAGGTTTCCAGTTCAATTTTTTTTGTAAGCAATTGGACAGAACCACTGATGTAAGGCAAACAGATGCTCTTCAGCTGTACTTTTCCATAAATGATTTTGTTCTGTTTTTTTTTTTTTGTTCCCCTACCAGGCATACCAAGTTCAAAAGAAAATGTTGCCTCTCACTAATGAGAAGATTAATCACATTCACATATGCAGCAGACTTTGTCAATTCTGTTGAAAGTTTGATGACCTTTAAGAGACAAAGTTTTAGTGTGCCCAAAATAAATAATTCATCCTTCACAGATATGCCCTCTGTATCCATCTGCTTAAATCTGAAGCATGCTGATTAAAGCTCCTGAGTGCAATTATCTTCATACCTCATTGAGATAAAAAAATCTCTATTTTCCTATTTTATTTCAAAGCACAATTGCTCTTTTAAGGACATCAACAATCTGATATACATGGGCTCCATTTTTGCTCTGACTCACGTCCAGCTCTCCATAGCATCCTTCAAAATCTTACTGAAAGCTCTGAATTTCTCTCCTCCATACGAGTTCCCTTTCCAGCACTCAAAGCTGAAAGGTGTAGCTAATCCTCTTGCAAAAATCTCTGAAATCGTCAGCTTCAAACGCAACCAGAACATTCACCTCTGTTCTCATGTACAGGGAGGAAAATGTCATCCAGGCAAGTGGGAAAAGGAGAATTACTTTGATTACTGCAATTATTGACACTGCTGGGCTCCCTCTATCTATGAAGGCTACAGGCAACTAATTGCCAAGAAAACTCGTTGCCCATTTCTCCCCGCCTTGGCATGCCCGCTTTGCTGATTTCTCGCCCCACCTGTTGCCCTTTTGGGTTTCAGCCCAGCTTTGGCAAATAATGATGCGTGCAAATAGCATCAGCTCCGAGCGCAGCCCAAGGGACCACTCGTGGGGTGGAACACGTAGGGATGGACACTGGTCCTCATCCCAAGGAGCACACACATCGCAGCTCCCCTCCAGCCAGCAGCTTCGGGGGGACGTGTTTAAAGCCTCCTGCAGCGCCCACATGCAGATAAATAAGCTGATTATAAAATAGCCAAGCAGATGGTGTCTTTTGTTGCTACCTGTGAAAATAAGTACAGTCCTCCTATTTCCCTGGGAGGAAGGAAACAACCCAGTGGTCATCACGCAGCTCTTAGCTTATTGAGGACGCTCTCTGAAAGAAATGCTGAATGAATATTGCAGCCATTTAAATGCGTCTTTCCTGGCCCCACATGAAATTAGAGCGAACTGGCACCATGTCACCTGGTTACTAGAGAGAACAAATATTCCCTCTGGCAAAAATTCTACTTCAGGCTTGAAAAAATGTTGTGGGTTTGTTTTTTTTTTTCATGCAGAAATTGAAATTCGTCTTAAATGCTCTCTGGATTTAATGTTGCTTGTTATAGATGAAACAATGAAAATGAAAGAGGAAATAATAAGGGATTGCTGGGTCTTTAAAGGTGATTTACAGAGGAAAGGAAATCCTAGAGATTAGGAAGTTGTTTAAATAGCAATGACAGTCAAATATGGAAATGTTCCAAAATCAGAGATTAGGGGGAAAAAAGAAAAAAATTGCAAAGAGCAAAGCCGTGAAGGAAGGGAAGGTATATTCCAAAAGAAGAAAAGTACCAGGCAAAGAAAACCAAAAAGCTTCTTAAAATCAGAAACGAGACACCTGCTTTTCTGGCAGTTACCAGCAGCAAGGAAGACTCCACCTGCCAAACCCAATTTTCAACATCAGTAAATCACCATGCGGGTAAAATAACAGGATGTTGGAAAGGAAACAATTTTCCCTCATTAGTGTATCAGATACCTCTCTCACACACTCAGCGCTCACAGCGTTGAGCAAGAGCTCAGGCTTTGCTCCGACTCGGTAGGGATGATCCCTTTTCCCAAGCAAATGCTCACATGCCTTTGCCTGGAGGTTGCGGGGTGGGGTTGGATCCCACGGGGAGGGTGTGGGATGCAGTTGCCCATGAACCAATGTGACTTTCTGGACCCCTCTACCTTGGGTGCCAGCTGAGGAACCAGTGTTGCATCAGTGATGGGACTGGGAAAGCTGGTTGAGAAAAAGGATCTGGGTGGTGAGACACTGGAGCAGGTTGTCCGGGGGAGGTTGTGGATGCTCCATCCCTGGAAGTGTTCAAGGCCATGTTGGACAGGGCTTTGAGCAACCTGGTCTAGTGGGAGGTGTCCCTGCCATGACAGGGGGATGGAACGAGATGATCTTTGAGGTCCCTTCCAAGTTGAACCATTCTAAGATTCTGTGGTCTTGAGATGCTGAAGCCTGTCCCTTCTCGGCAATTAAAGGGAAATTTTAAATATTGCAGGAGGGTAATCAAATCTGGTGAAAAAACTAAGAGCAGCTTGATTGTACAGAGATCGCCCCTATTACCATGCCATATACGCTCATGCTCTGCAATACTTAAGCTCAGAGCACGTATGAAACTAAAAACCAACAGCACATTAATGGAGTTACACGAGGGAGGAATATGTCATAAAATAAACCACCTAAATTGAAAGCTGAAGTTTGAGCCTCTGGATCATCTTAAAGTCCGTGATATATGTGGAGAGCCGGTCTCTTGGCTTTTGTTAAATTTAATAAGAGTGTTATAGCTGAAATCCCTCACATTGCCTTGGAAATGTAACTCATGGCATCAAGGTTGCTTCATGGAAAGTATCGATGGTCAGTATTTTTGTTTTTAACTATAAAGATACTGTCATGAACATTTTTGGCCCGTGATGTTTGCTTAACATTATGTGGAATGAACTGTGGGTATAGTGATGTGCAGAGATAACCCAGAGTTCTCCGGCAATCTTAGGATTTCCGAAGGAGGGTAGGAGGCCTCTGAGTTTTGCAATATTTGAGTATCTGAATTGCTTGCCTAGCACTGAGTTCAAGTTCATTTGTGAAAAGGAAGAATACATGAAATAATAAACTAATCCCAGTCATATACTAATGCTATAGGGATGTGAATTTGGTGAAGATGCCAAGTGAGAATCCCAATCTGTGGGTAAGAAAACCTTCAAATAAGTGCGTAAAGAAATGCAGTCAATCTCGGAGGTATGTGTAAGGAAATGGGTCTCTGAATGGTATCTCTGGACACGATACTGCCCTTCTCTGCCAGCCCGTGTTGGGATGAACCAGGCAGAGAGCCAAGGTCTTTTGCTTTTAGTGATAAGTAACGTTAACCTCACCACACAGTTTCTGCTTCAGTAAACTTGGGGCTTGGTATTTTAATTGACTGGTCAGAAACTAGCCTAGGGAAGGTAGCAAGGGCCCTCCATCTCTCTGATCAGTGACCAGGATCCCCCCAACGTATCTCCTTCCATCATCAAAGTTACAGTAAAGACCATATGGAAACTACAGCCTAGTTAATTACGTATTAAATGGTGTTTCTTTAATAAATGGGAAACCATAAACAGTTTCTTAAGATACATAAACAAATTAAATAGAATTTCCAGCTTTGACGTCTTAATAGGGTATGATGAATCGTTTGGCATCATGACAATGTCTTTGTCAAGATAGGGAGCTCTGGGATGTAATTGCTCTCTGAAAGAGTTATTTAGTAGTTTTCCTATCTGAGGCCATATTATATTTTTTATGGAGGACAGTGGAAGGTCTTGTTAGGGAAGTTTATCTGACTTGGCTCTTGGGGCTTTATCCTGTCACCAAGATCATTACTATGATACCTTTCATGTGATTCATCTCTGTTCCTCTGTTTTTCATAGAAAACCAAGGTCTGACTCATATCCCACAAACAACATGAGGACAACAGGGGAAAGGCTTAGCTGTGTGTTGGAGGACAGACCTATTAACCTCTTTTATTACGGTTAGGTTGTTTTCTGTAATAATGCGAGTACCTGGGGGAAAAAAAGGCAGTTTTGGTTGCCTACTATTCACCAATAATTTATTGAAATCGGTCAAGAAGAAATCCTTGAAAATGAGGCTTCATAAATGCCCATGATTACTCCTATGCCTGTTTTCAGACTGCAACTGAAATAAGCAGTGATTCGTAGAATCAGAGAATCACCTAGTTTGGAAGAGACCTTTAAGATCATCGAGTCCAACCATAACCCTACTCTACCACGTCTGCTGCTAAACCATGTTCCTCAGCACCACATCTCCAGGGCTTTTAAACACATCCAGGGATGGTGGTTCAACCACTGCCCTGGGCAGCCTGTTCCAGGGCCTGACAACCCTTTCAATTAAATTTTTTGTAATGTCCAATGTGAATGATGCCTGAATAATTAGAGAATCCCTGCTGTGCAGTGGCCACCCTGTTTTCTCTAGATATTTGATGGTTTGGGAAAGATGATGGCTATTGGCACATACAGTGGTGCAACAGACCCATAACCAGGTTTTTCCACTTTCTCCAGAGACGAGCACTGTGTTGCAACCCCGCAGAGTGTCGTAACACAGAGAAGCCCCAGGAATGTGGGTGGGATCTTTTTCATAATGCAGTTTCCATCCTGCTATCTTTTGGTTATTAATTGCAATTTTCAGTGTAAACAGAGATATATCTGGACCAAGGCTTGGCACGGCTCGGCTGCTTACATCTTGTGTCTCCGCAAATTAAAAAACACCCCAAGCCCCAGCAAGCTTGATGAGGCTGCAAGCTGTGGTGAGCAGAAGGTGGTGGTCAGTGGCCTAAGAGAGAGACCATATATGTGTCTATAGGGATGCTCAGGACCACAGTCAAACATGGGAAGGTCAGTGGCCTTAATCAAGCATGATCAGAGCTTGGAACCTGCCCATGCTCTGCTCCTCCATGTAACATCAAGCAGATACAGCCTCTTCTGGGAAAGGGAAAGAAGAAACCAAGAAATACTTGCGCAGCTCCGTCTTTAGGTACCATTCCTCTCTGCACCCATAATAATCCTTGAAGCTGCTGTTTGGGTAATAATGTAGCAATTAAAAGAAAATATTGGTATTTAATTAAACTTGCCCATCAACCAGAAATGAGTTTTCCTTATCAAGGGGAGCTGGATTTGATTTTGCCACTTGGAAATGGAGGTTAAAGACTCTTGTGGAGTATAACTTTAATTAAGGAAAGAGATTTGGATTAACATGTGAGGCAGAGAGAGAATGAAAGGTCCTCAAAAATCATCTGAGTATGATTCACAGGAGGAGAGGAATGTAAATATGGAAACAGATTTTTTTTTTTTTAATAGAAAAGCTATATGGTGTTAAAGCTCATGGATAGAAGAGGCACAAGAGGGATTTTTATGAGCTAGGATGTCTCTATTCAATCCACTTTCCTGCTCTTGATATTTAGTCATTTCAGATATTCAAAGTCTGGTCAGGAAGTGCATACGCTGTGGGGCATTAGCAAATCCTAGAGATTTGGATGCTTGACTCTCATAAATTTAGATAGCAGAGGAACAAATGCCTTTTTTGGAAGCTTCGAAAAAATCCACTTTTTGTCGCTTTCTAACTGTGCCGGTGACACAGAGGATGCTGCCCTCCTGCATCTTCTGCCTAAGCCCACAGAGCCCTTGTCCTGTCCCAGCAGATCCATGACAAGAACTACTCTGGGTGCCCAGGACTGTCTCCTGGTAAATCCCAACGTGCTGAACTCAATGCTCAGCCCTGTGTTGTTTTCTTTTTCAGACTTGTTACCAAGAAACATTGATTTTCATGAACAACGCCTGATCCCTGGATGGCTTCTTCATCCCAACTCAGGTATGTCTCCAAGCGTTGGTGTCTCAGGGATTCATAGTAAAATCACTTGCATTTTTTTTTCTTTCGGGTACCGGACAAAAGCAAGTCTCTGTTCCCAAATGTGGCTGAGCAATCGTGGCTGAAACTAAGAAACATCACCAAAGCTCAGGCACACAATGTAGAAAACGTTCAGCACAAAACCTTAAGTTTGAAAATCATGTAGATAACCAGCAAAGAGTGTGGCCATGGAGGCCAGCCCATGGCAGTTTTCTCTTGACATCTGTTGACTTTGGATCAGGCTCTCAGAGAGTAAAGCTTGTGATGAGAGGAATTCCATTATTTCTCCAATAGAAAAAGATCCCAAAATATGAAGTCTGTGCTGAGAGCAAAATGGAGCAGACTCCACTTGACAGGCTGCTGGCTGCTATCTCAAGCTTAATTTGAGAATTTGTCCCCTTCTGCTCCTCAGTCACTAATTACATTTGTGGGTGAGGGACTGGAGAGGAGACCACTTTGCTACAGGAATCCGCTGGGAAGAACAAGGTAATTTTAATCCTAGAGGAAGTTTGACAAAGGTTTATTTTGTGCAGTTGTAACTTCTGGGCTTGCAAAAAAAACCTCATTGAAGAACTTCTGATCTTTTCCCTTAATAACAAGAAAGCCTTTTCTGTTTGTTTGACTAATACGGGTTTGTTGTCAAAGTTGAGTTAAATGAAGTCTCCACCCCAAACCCCACCTGTAGCTGCTTGAGTACTTTGGTTTTTACCTGTCTGAGTAAGTACGGGTGAAAAGACAGAAAAGGAGGATGAAATGATTTTACTTGGATACATCACTTGTGACAGATGTAATCCAGTTAAATGCAGACACCCAAGCTCATCACTGGCCTGAGCCTTCAAGGAGAAGAGTTTTATTTGGCAAGGGAGTGTGCCTGAGCAAATGCCAGGAACGAGGTATTTGGATAAATGATGGACAGCACTTAAAAGTTGTTTTTCTGTAATGAGTGAAGATAATTGATTGCCTTTTAAGCCACTACTAGAGTGAGTGTGGGCTCTGGGAAATTCAGGGAGTTAGGCACTGGTGGTCTAACACTACACAGGTACAACGTATGGTCCCCAGAAGCACTTGGGTGGATAGAAAAATGGGACCACACACTGGACATTAGGGAATATTCCATCTCTGACTCCGCTCCAGTCAGCAACCTCCTTACAATTCCATTTGTTTCAGGGGAAATAGGAAAATGTTGAGAATATACTCAGAGAAATGAGAATGCATGAGACTATGCTCTGCATTAACTCACAACACCAGGAGCTGCCCGTAGGTAAAATAAAAGATAAAATAAATTGTATTAGAATAAAGAAGGTACAATCCAGCATTGACATTTTCTTTTAACTTTGATTCTGCTCAATAGCTTCCTGGGCATTTTAAGATAGTCAGTGTCTTATGTGCTCTGTGGCAATTTGAGTTTGGCTCCTGGGCCGGTGTCGTGGCCCCACCTGCATCAGACCTGATGCAGAGAAATGCAGAATTGCACCTGGGCTGCCTTTCAGCTCCAGGGTTTGATGGCGTGTCCAAACCAAGGCTGAACATGGGGAGATGCTGGCTGTATGATGGCAGTGCGGCTCACTGTGTGGGCCATAAAACAGATCTGCTACAACTTCAAAATTCTTCCAACTGGGGCATGTTGAAATCTATGTTCTGAATTCTTGGATGTTTCTACAGCCTGCCCAAAAATATAATTTTCCATGGAGCAAACTGGCAAAAATCACAAGGCAAACTGAAATTTCTTAAGAATGTACTGAATGGCCAACATCAATGGAAAAGTACTTTATACGTTGCCAGAGATATTTTGAGGCAGAAATAAAGAAAAAGAAGAAAAAAATCTCATCCTCCCACCCAAACAATTTCCTATCCACTTAAAGTTCCTTAGTATTTCCCTCTGAAAAATTACAGGAATTAAAACCAACAGATAGATATAATTAAACGCATATTAGTAATGCAGGAGAACGCTGCCAGAGCACACAGTGGTAGGTGCCACCGAGCACACCAACTAGCATGAAGCTGGGCTGAAAGGTTTCTGCTAGGTTGAGGACTTGCTTTTAAACTTTCTTCTTGCAGTATTCTTGTGCTCAGTCATTGGTTTCTCCTTTGAGTGAATTGCCCCCACCTCAGAAAAAAAAATCATGTTTTTTCCTCATCTGTCTGCCTGGACATGTTTCTAGATAGTTGCATTGTATCACCTGTACAAAATTGGCCCGCCAAAAAGCTACATGAAATATTCAGCTTTATAACTGAGCAAAATGTTTGTCATCTGTTGTGAACAACCTGGAAGAAGGAATTTGTTCCCTGCAGAAATTGCACTTTGAAGCCTGTTGAAATATTTTAATGTTGTTTGTGGAGGCCTTAGCCCAGGGGTGTCCTCAGCACCCCCAGCAGGAGAAACAGGCTGCTCCTCAGCTCCCTCCAGACGAGCTCTGGTTTGAGGAACCAGCTTTTTTCCCCTCATTTTAGTTGTGGTGCTCACAATTCACCTTTCGGCTGGGAGTTTTTGCGATGCACTGAGATACAGGACGGCTCTGGGGTTGGTGTTTCAAGGGTTGAAGCACTTTGCTCTGGTTCACCAGCCAATGAAGTGGGGTGTGGGAAGCTCTCCCCAGCTGGAGGGAACAGCAGCTGCTCTCTGGCCTCGGCAGGAGAAACAACACTCAACGCTCCCTTCGTGGCCACTCGCACATTCAGCTCCTGTTCCTCTTGCTGGACGTTGCTTCTTCACATGCAAAGTCTGGAAGTTAATCCCACAGCCTAGACCAGCCAGCCATTAGTCTGCAGGCACATATAGACTTTCCTTCTTGAGTCAGACGTTGTTTTTCTTTGATAATCGTTTTAGATGCATCTGTGTTCGCTTTAGGACCCAGACCAGAGCTATGTACTCTACAGCAGACACTGGGGCTTATCCTGAGGTCTTCCATGTGTTGTTTTCATTAGCATCCTGGTCGTCTCCTGGAGAAAAAAATATCCAGTGTTGGAAATACCATGTGGCCAACAGGATCATACATTTGTATTATACAACCCAGCAGCGGGGTTCCCCTTTTCTGGGAATTCTTTGTTCTGGAAAAGTAGTGCCAAGGCAGTGAGATTGATTTATGTCACCAATAGAAACCAAACACTCATCGCAACATTTCACAAACAAGAGAACAGCTCCAAGGGCCTCAGTATGGAGGTGACTAATGCTGCTGTCCCTGAGCCCCACAGCTCCCTCCCTCTGCTCCTGGCCACGAGGAAAGGATTCTGGACGTGCTGCACTGCATGGGCTTCATTACCAAGTTGGGCTGGTTGTCTTACCTGTAAGTCTCCTTTGGGAGAGCACTGGTGAATGAAGTGACCCAAGATGGTTTTAGGAAGCAGAGGAACATAACAGAGCCACAGATGTGGAGCTTTTAAAATAAAATAATAAGCAACTCCCTGATTGCAAAGTGGGAAAGTTAACCAGGGGGGCAGACGCTTACCTTATTCTTGCAGCCTGGGCATCCTGGCTTGGATGAGCACTGGTGTGGCCAGAAGAACTAGGGAGGGATCGGTCCCCCTGGACTCGGCACTGGGGAGGCCGCCCCTCGAATCCTGTGTTCAGTTTTGGGCCCCTCACTCCAAGAAGGACATTGAGGGGCTGGAGCGTGTCCAGAGAAGGGCAGTGAAGCTGAGGAAGGGTCTAGAGCACAAGTCTTGTAAGGACTGGCTGAGGGACCTGCAGTTGTTAAGCCTGGAGAAAAGGAGGCTCAGGGGAGACCTTGCTCTCCACAACTCCCTGAAAGGAGGTTGGAACAAGGTGGAGGTTGGTCTCTTCTCACAAGTAACAGGTGACAGGAAAAGAGGAAACAGCCTCAAGTTGTGCCAGGGGAGGTTCAGATTGGACATTAGAAAAAATTTCTTCCCCGAAAGGGTTGTAAAGCTCTGGAACAGAGGGAGTCCCCATCCTTGGAGGGATTTAAAAGTCATGGAGATGTGGTGCTGAGCGATGTGGTTTAGTGGTGGACTTGACAGTGCTTGGTTAACAATTGGACTCGATCTTAAAAGTCTTTTCCAACCTAAATGATCCTATGATTCTTTGTATAGACACTGAGCCCTGCCTAACTCGATCAAGATGTGGTGTCTGCATCCTGCATCTCTGAGAACACCACACGTGTGCATTTTATTTAATATAGCCACATCTTAACTTATAATACCAGGGATCAAAATATTCTAGGTGATCACAGAGCAGCAAGAAGAAGCTGTTTACTCGCGCATTTCCGTTCCCTCTGCTGAGCAGCGTCTGTTGTGCGGCCAGGTCTGACATCCGCACTCCCCAGAGTGTTGTCTCTGCAGATGAAAGGGGCGGGCAGGGCTGCTGGAACCCGGTGTGGGCCAGATCAAAGCCCTGCACACATCTGGTGGGATTCAGCAGAGCCTCCCTCCACCAGGCACTGGGGGCTGTCTCTGCTTAGCCAAGGTGCGAGCTCCGTCGGCCACGATGGAAGGCAACCGCCAAGCCAGCCAGTTCAGGCATCAGGAAGATATTCTTGAGATGAAAAACATAAGGATTGAGTCACAGGTGTTCACTGGGGAAGCATCAGACGAGCAAAACTTCAGAACACAAAGAAGCACCTTTCTTCTGTTGGTAATTACATTTCAACTTCTTTTCTGAGATCTGAAATTCATGCAAAATGTTCTACTTTTCCCAAAGATTCAACACTTTTAAGACTCAGCTGGACAGGCTGATGGGCCATCTTGTCTGGACTGTGCTTTTGCCAAGAACGGTTGGACCAGATGATCCTTGAGGTCTCTTCCAACCTAATATTCTATGATTCTTTGATTCTGTGACGCTTGAAACACAATGGTAAAAGAATAGCACCTAAACAATCAATTTTCTTTGCTATCTTCATGCTGACATAGAGGTCAAGGAAGTGTCATAACAAGATCCCGCTCGCTGGGTGGTGTGACTTCCACAACTATAATAAGTATCATATAGCACCAGAAGTGGATGTAAGTTATTTACAACACTGAGGTAGGAAATCCAGGGATCATGAGTTAAGTGACTGTATTAAACATTTTATTTGAGGTTTGGATGTCCCATGGAAGAGCACAGAGCCTTGAAATGAGATCCAGACCATCTGATGACACCAGTTTGCACATCACTGGTACTACTGCTGGAACCACACTGGTTTGCACCGGCGAGGAGCCTGGCACTTAGAGATGTGGTTGCAGGAAAGGAAAATAGCTGTTGCAAGAGATGCATACTCAGCATTTCTGGTAAGAACAGTGTGAAAAGAACACATTTCTTCTCACATGCCAGCCTCAAAAGAACTAAGTGGCTTTTGCAAAATGCTCACCAAGATGCCTGCCGAGAGAAACCCAGCTCAAGAAAAATGCACAGAGGAAAATCATAACCCAGTGAAGGGAAATGGACAGTAAAAGGAAAGTTACCTGAGCATTATTCACTTCTAACAGGAGTGACAATGTTGCACACTCGTGTGCCAGAGGCTTTTCTCCACTTCTGAAGGAGCGAAAGGAGTTTTAGCATTCTCTGACGCTAATTGAAAATGCATTAGTGGCTGAAACCAACATTAGCTCTTGGTCTTGAGAAATTTCCTCCGCCAAAAACATAATTGTAATAAAAACTGAAACACTGAAATAAATGTTAGAACATTTAAAAATCATAAAGCCTTCCCTGTTTCCACTTCTGTAATAAATTAAAAGCATGACAAATTTCACCCGAAGACACAAACATTAAGAAATCATTTGGCAAATGACTTTTTTCAAGCCTGGCATCTCTAGCCTGGGGAGAGCTTTGGAAAGGTCACAGGAATTTGTCCCATGAATAGCCTGTCTTCAAGCCCAAGGGGGTAAATCTGTGGATCTGGGGCACCATGGTGCTGGCCTGAGGAAGACAAGATGCCAGCTTGTAAGGAACTTGCCTATTCTTTGCCAGGTGAACTGTGCCACTTTCTCACCATCACCGTGTGCATAGATATCTTTGCTCAATGAGGCACCTGAGCGTGAGTTTAAGTCTTATTTCAAAGGAGTTTAAGTCCTTTCCTAGAGATGCTTGCCTGAATAGCAGCCAGAAGCGGTGACATAAGTTGTTGCAATGAGTTGGGTAGAGACATGAGCACACCAGGAGCTCCAGGAAGCCTGATACTGCCAGCAAGTCTGGACCCTCAGGCTCTTGTGCTCTGAGGATGGACAGACTCTGCCCAGCAGGTCAGAAGGAGACAGCAGGTTTTGCACGCTGCCTTCCTGGTGTACAACCCACAGATCACAGCATCAGCCTTGGCAAATTCCCCTTCAGCAGGAGAAATTGGGATATGCAGAACAGACAAGAACCAAAATGTCAAGCCTCGCATTTGGCATGCTACGTGCAGATTGCAGGGCTCATCTTTAGGTGCCTGACTTTACAAAAACCTGTAATCTGTATGTGTACAATAATTTCTTCTGAGAAGCATGTCCCTCCTCTTTCAGTCCACGCAGAATAAAGAATTGTTTAGGTTGGAAAAGACCTTTAAGATTGTCGAGACCAATGATGGTCTGTGTCAGAGGGATCTGTGCAGCTCCTGCATCTTTGTGCCTCTAAGTTGTTTCTCTCTCACAATAAAGCAGGGGATGCTGTGGCATACACATTTGTATTTTTACTTGGCCCTTACAGGTGCCAAGCTAAGGACCCAAGAGTGCTGTGTTTCATACAAGATTAAGTGTTGCGGTGCAAGAAATCAAATACCTAGCCCTAAAACGTTGTTTATTGCCCACTTCTCCTTGCTGGCTCCTTGTTGTTCTCACCAGACGTTAAGCTGCTGCTGTGTTTCTGCCCTATTCAGAGTTGGCATTCCTCAGTTAGAGTCCTAAAGGCATGTGGAGTTCCCTGTGTTAAGTGAATTTTTAATGGGCAAAGTATCAAGAAAAAGTATTATGTGTCCAGCTACCAGAAGAAAGGCCAGAATTATATGCCCATAAGGAAAAAGAAATGTTTTCAAAGAAACATTTACCATACTTTGTATTATCCATAAAACCACATACTCTCGATGGAACGAGGGTAGAACCATAATCCCCCTGCGAGTGACAAGTGTGGCCTTCCCATGGCATGCAAACATGGGCCCAAGTTTACTAAAAGCCATCTGTTTTGCCATTTATGACTTAATGTAAGCTAAAAAAAAAATGTTGCAACAAGCTGTTTTCATCCGTGCGGACAGTGCCTTGGACATGTGGCTTGGGAAGATGACCCCTGCAAGGCCAAGGCTGGGAGCCAGGGAGGTGGCACCAGGGCTGACGGTGATGGTTACCAAGCAACGCAGCAAGGTGGAGAACCTTCCTGTAACCACCAAGCTTTGGGAGTCTTTCTCATTCCCCCTGAGACAGGAGGTCTAAGTCTCAGCATCTCACACCGGACATAACATACTGAAACCTCCTCCCCAGCAGACAAGGCACAGGATGATCCAGTCCAGTCCAGATGTGACATGGACTTTGAGCACTCATTGCTTAGGAGGATCTCCCTTGTTGCCTGAACAGAAGAACAAAACCAAGCCAAACCAGTTGAGCAAGATGGAATCAAGTGTCTGTGCAACCGGAGTGGAATGGCGTTTGAGCAAAAGCTAGTTTTATATCCATTCACACTAAAGAAAGGATTTAAGCTCAGCCAACGTCTTCTTCTGGCTCTCTAACAGCACCAATTTCCAGTCAGGGAGAGCAAACACAGCTTAGCTCATGTAATCATGGCACAGTCTTCTTGAGCAACTTTGCCGCAAATTAGCTAGAGGGAGAGAGCTAAAGCTTGCGATGGAAATAGCTCTCATCAAGAACAAGTGCTAAAGGGGCTTAAAATGTGATTTTTATTAACTTTCTGTCAATGTTCAGTGCAGGATAAATGCCCATTTAAGAGCATTAGTGATGCCTTCCCTCAGAAGAGACCTCACCCTTCCCAATCTTCTCACCAGTTGCTCAACTTACTTTGAAAGGGTGAAAGAATGAGCAGTTGGAAGGGCTTTGAAAGGATGCAAGTGGAGGCAACACACACAAAAATCTGTCAAAGGCTGCACTTCAGCTCCTTTTGCATGGAATCTGCAGGAGCTGATGCTCAGAGCAGGAAGAGGAACAGCAGTTGGAGGGAATGTGAAACATCACAGCAATCAGCAGGTGCTTGCTTGATATTTCAAATTGTTTGTTTCGAAAAGGAAGTGAATGTCTTCCTCAGACCATCTGCTCCTGTGGTGGCAGGACCCTTGGTTGTAGATCAAGATGGGGATGCAGCATCTCACAAATGGGAGTGGAGATTTTGGCCCAGCACAGAGATGGTTCCCACCTGCAAGAACAAGAGCCAGGTGTGGTGAAAAAATGGCTTTACGAGACCAAGCTTAACACAGCTTGGTAAGAGCATGCATTGAAGCTCACTGAGAGTCTTTCTGAACACTGGTAGGTGGGAGAGTCTGTTCCTTTGTTATGCATTTCATTGATTTGTTTCCTGCTGAAGATATGTCAAAATGGGACCTGAACCCCTCTTGGGGCTTCTGGGTGCTCTAACTGATCGCAACATTCAGGACTGTCGGCTTGAAGACTGTGACATCTGTCTGTAAAATTTACATTTAATTGATGATTAATACTCCTCACTCTGGCCAGACAAGAGGACATGATGGTGACACAGGGGCAACGGTGCAACATTGTCTCCTTGCAGCATCTTTTGAAGCAGGATCTGGAAGACAACATCAAAGCTCCTGATGGCCTCCCATCCCACAGTCAGTTGTGTCAGGAGGAGGTCTTCTCTTGGTGCTGACTCCCTATCTCCATCTCCTCTCAACAGCAGAGGTTTTGTTTTCCTAGATACCCATCTAGGAAATCCTCCTTTGCTAAATTCCCAGAGTGTCCAGCAGACAACAAGGAAGGTCTCTGGTTCCTAATACCAGAGCACAGAGAAATACAGGAACATGCTTGGACAAGCCATGAAATCTTTTAAGATCCCTTCAGAGATTACAAAAAAGTAGAGTAGAAGTGTGTGCCCCTGAGCCCAGCATGATGGGAGCACTGGGCCTATGAGGAGAGGATGACCCATGGCAGGTCCCATCTGTCCTCACACACACAGTGCAGAGGGAAGAGAGGGATGTAACCCCCCAAACTCCCTTCTGCCCTGGTGAAAAAACCTGATTTTGAAATACTTTTCTGATGTTCACACCCCTTCATCTGTTGTTTTTTTTTTTGACAGCTAACATTTTCTGAATCCAAATGTCATCTCAGCTGGATTCCCAGAGCTTAATTCACTCTGGTCCTATAACCATTCTTTTATGCTTATAGCATATATTTTGAATTAGCTAAATTAGATTTCATTCCGTTCTCAGGGACTGTCAGTCATGATGCTTTTGCTTTTCAGTTGCAAAATCCGTGCAGGTTCGAGAGGCAGCACAGTAAGCTGATATTTGAAGCATGAATTACTTTTAATAGACAAAAAAAAAAATGCTAGGAAGATGGGACTTACAAATTATTTTAGACGTGCGGCCATAATTATTACATGCATTTGATTTCTGCATACATATATAGGGATTTTTAGGAGGCTGGTTGCTATGGTAACTTCTTTACTGCATGGTCCATATGTTGCTTCTGAAATTCTTTTTCCTTAATGGAAAATTACACCCATGGACACGGATGGCATTTGTAAATCTCCTAAAAAAGGCAACAATTTCCCTTTTCTTCCTAAATGTCATCAGCTGTGCAACGGAAGCCTTTGAAGTTTGATTCTCCCTCTTGTCACTTCACCAAGCAAGAGACGTGAACTGCATCCAAACCTTCCCTTCTGTGCTTCCAAACCTTTACCTTGCCTTGCTGGAAGCCTCCTTTACAGTAAACGCTCTGACTTTTTCATGGGAGGAGGTCACAAAAAGTTACTTTAAAAAATAGCTCTCTCTCCAGGTGACAGCTGAAAGTGTAGCAGGAGAGAAGAGCTTGGACGCCGATCCCAGTGTGAACTCTGTTCTCCGGATGTGAATGCATTTGGATTTTCTGTCTCCAAATCAAACCAAACCAGATGACTAAATGTTTGGTTGGGATTTTACTTCCCTCCTGCTTTTCCTGGGCCTTTCATGAATGCACATTTCAACACTGTAACTGTAGCACTCAAAGGTTTCATGCGTGCTTGCACCAAGAGGTTTCATACCTCTCCTTTTGGACCAGGGTTTGCAAGCTCTGCTCCATCCCACAGCTGAGTGGAGGAGCTATGGTGAGTTCCTGGCTGTGAACCATTCCTGGACCACTCCATCCCCTGGTTTGCCAAAGCAAGTGACCCGTGTTGCTGGCTCGGCTGCGTGCACGCTGTGATGCGTGGCTCCTTGGAGCAGGCAGCTCGGCTGCGGCTCTCCAGCATCGTGGTTACATCATTGCCATCGATTCAGGAGGGCCAATTTTCCCACATTCTGCCTGCCTAAGGGTGAAAGGAAAGTAGTATTCCTGAATGCAGAATGAAAACTGGTTCTAAAAATTGCTGTGAAGCAGAATTATTGTCTTCCATGTAGCTCAGGATGTCCCTGTCGTACAAAAGCAAAGGAAAAGCTGGAAAGCAGCAGAAGCTGAGCTCCAGATGTGCACACAGCTGGAACACCGCGTGCTTTCGGCTGCTGCACCGTGCCCTGCTCTCGGGGAGGGCAGGGCAGCAAATCAGAGCTACCCATACACACCCTGGTACTTTCTGACGTGGGTTTTGCTGGCTTTGAACCTTTAGACAGTTCTTTTAAGGTAGCGGCGTTTCTCTATTCATCTGCTGGGGAAAAAAAAAAACAATCAACCCAAACAAACCCAGCTACCTGCACCATTGCAATCAAGTGCTTTTGCCTGGTCTAGTTTTGAAGTTTAAGCCAAGGGGTGAGAAATCCACAACGGAAAACTCCAGCACCGGGGCTGATGGAGCAATTCCCTGCGCCGCCAGCCAGGCTGGCCTGTCTGGTGTGCCCACGCTCACATGTGCCTCAGCATTTCAGCGCTGCCATCAGCTATGAATACGTGCACAGCTGTAAAATATGGATTTCAGCAAGGCTGGATTAGGGCTGGGTTTAATTCTGTGTACCTGAAGTTTACCACAAAGCCAGAGACATTTCAATGCATTTTTAATCTTATTTTTCCTCAGCAATTTTTATGATTGGCTGTGGCTTGGAAGCAACCGCCTTTATGTACCTAAAGAGTCTGTGAATATTGGCTTTTCAGAAACCTTTCCCGGCGCCTTACACAGCTGCACTTCTGTTTCACATTGGAAAGGTTTGACACCTTAGCAGTATAAAGTTAGAGGTTTTATCCCTAAAACTTCCCAAATGCAGTTTCCATTATTAACACAATTGTGACAGCTACAGTTTGTTTATATTGCTTCACCTGGGGCACATAAACTTGAAGGACTGAAAATACCTCCGTGCAATAAAGGAATTTTATATAATTGCTACCTCTAGCTGTAAGGGACAGCTGGCCTTTGAAAGTTGGGAACTTGTTTACGTCATTGAAGTAAAATGTAAGCCTGGGGTTTAAATGACTGTAATTTATGTTTCTGAAGCTCAAAACACAAATAGAGCTGTCCAAAGGGCAAATACCTTTCCAAACAAACTAATACTCATAATTCAACTCGGAGAACACGTATGTCCCTTTATAGGAGGCTATCCAGCATTGCTGTTTTCTTTCAATACTTCTTATTATCCCTGCTTTGTTATCCCCATTGTTAAAATTTCTATGGACAGCTTCCTAATTCTGCTGGTTTAGGTGTTTCCTGATCTGTGGGAGGCTGGGTCACATCCCTGTGCAGCCACCGAAGCTGCCACCCGCTCTGCCTGGGAGCTCTGCCCAGTCCAGCCCACCAGGTAGATGTGGCAGCAGCTGCATCATCGAAGCATCTCTCATCGCCGAGAGGGGCTCATTTCTTGTGGCTGGACAAAAAATCAGCGTCCTGTGAGCAGAGTACCTAGAAATCACCCTGGAGTTCTTGTGCTGAGCATTTTCTTGTCACTCTCTCTAAGTATCTGCCCGAGCACCATTTATATACTTTGGGTTTAGGGCCCCGTTCCAAACAGCTGCTGCTTGTTTAGCCTTCTTTTTTTTAAAAAAAATTTTGTTTTGTTTTTAATTTATAACACTGAAAATCTCTCTGGAATGAGCTAACACCAAAAATGTTTGTTCTAGCCCTTGGATGAAAGCACCCACCCATGGCCCGTGCTTTTAGGATTTGCAAATTCACCAACACTTATTCTGGCATTGCAAAACAACAGCAACAAAAAGAAATTCAATCACGGGTCCCTCGGAGCAAATTCCAGGCTCAGAGCTCTGCTTCAGGCTTGCGAGCCCATCACCCCAGGGGAGCCTGCATCGATGTAGAAGGTATATTTTTCAAATCTGTCTCCTGGCATGATCATCCTCTGCCTTGGCTCCCTCCAACATTTGACATTTGCTTTTATTATATATTCAAATATATCTGTGACTTAGGAATAATGAATCTCATTGTCATAATTTTCAAGAGTTTGGTTGTGCTGCCCAGTACAGCTCAGCAGAGAAGAGCAAATGGCAGATTTTCTTGGTCTTGGATTGTAAAAGTATGAATATTGAAATTGGGTTTATAGCGCAAGAAGACCATGGAAGGTGAAGTCACATTTCACCTGAGTGTTGTGTGGATGAACTTGATTCCTTCCCTTAAGGCACCTTTTTGGGCAAAAGTGAGCACAACTGTAGACAGAGTATATCCAGCTAAAATAAGGCTGGATATTCAGGTCCTGCTGTACCTGCCCTCATTGCAATAGGGACCATGAACTTCTGAGGAGGTGAGGATGCAGCCCAGTGGGTCCACATCTGACCCACACCACCTCCTTTGCATCTCGTGTGGGCTGGGATTGCGGCGAGGCTGCAGCTGGGCACATCTTCCTGGCATGTTACTGGAGTTGCATTGAATGTGTTTATTGAATGTGTCTGGGAATGCCGTGGCTCCCTGAGGACCCTGTGCCAGCTGCTGTGGGACACAATGTCCCTTCTCCATAGAGGTCTTCCCCTGATGTGGGGAGATGTGGGCACACACGCAAGGAGGGAGTGAAGCTCCTGGCCATGCCACGAGCTCTCGGCAGTTTGCAGGCTAAACCTTACTAACAGATTATTTTTCCTTCAGAATCACAGTGGAAGTATTGAGGAGGGAATTTGGGGAAAATACAGAAGTGGCTTTAGAAAATGTGTCCAAAGTCCTGCTCCCGAGCGAGAAGGGGAGCCTGAAAGCAAGCCCAGTCCTTCCTTCCCAGCATGAGAACAGCCCCTGGGATGTGCTGTCATGTCCCGGGAATGTGCTTCCTGGACACACTGCATCCACATCCCTCCGCCTGCTCGCTCTCCTTCACTCCTCTGGCCCAGGCTGCTCTGTGGGGATGCACAACTCCACACTGGAGACCAGGAGAGTCACAGAAGGACCAGTACCAAAGGGCGAGACCTTCTTTTCACCCAGTTGTGGGAGGAGCACAGCTGCCTGCGGCTGCTGCTGCAGCAAATAGTGAGTGCAGATGGGACACCCGTGCTAAAAACCCACAGCGTGGAACCATCTCAGCCTGCAGCAAGGGCAGTTGTGGACCTGCCTTCCAGCTGCACCATCAAAAGGTCGCCAGAGGCAAATGAGCTGAAGCTCGAGCAAAGGCAAAGCTGCTGCACCCAGGAATCATTCATTCCCTGATAAGAAACAGTCACAGATGCTAAGTGAAGAATATATTCCCTAAAATCAATTAAATTGTGAAGCAGGCCATCAGGCATGGAGAACAGAGTCACTGCCGTGTGTGCATGGAGGTGTTGATGGGGCTGGCAATCCAAAGGGCACTTTACTTTCTTCCTTCCCTTCCAGGATAGAAGAAGATACAATGGAAATTTAATATGCTTTTAAGAGGACGTTATAATGAGATTTGCTGCCAAGCAGGGGTTCATCCCTTCCTGAGGACTAACCGATGGAGGTGACTGCCGTATTTAGAGACTGCTCTCCAGTCCAGACAATTCTTTCCAGGCTTACCCTTGTGTCACTGGTACCTCTTCTTCTCTACTTGCTCAGAAACAACTGCAGATGCTGAAAATTTAAAGCCTAGTCCTGAAGATCTATCGTGGCTGAAATGTCTATAAACACCCAGAGTCTCTTTAGAGATCTCTGTCCTTGCCAAACTCTGCAGCCTACTAGTATGTCTCATTATACCTGGTGCTTTCCCTCAATTCTGCAGCCTGTGATTAGGTGAGAAATGCAGGAAAAGTAAGTTTAAAGACTTCATCCTCAATGCCTAAACTGAAAAAGTGGATGGACATACTCTAATATCATTAAAAAGTTGAAAGCTGTTAATAGTATTTAAGATGACCTCAAGCCTTGGAGCCTTCCTGCAGCTTTTTTCCAGCATTGGCAGTTATCAATATTGAAATATTACCAGAAAAAAATGCTTTCTTTTGTTTTTTATATATATGAGTAACTCATATTGCTTAGCTGAAATCTGCTCAACATTAATTGCCAGATTCTGTTTTATGGCTGAAATAAATCTGATTAGAAAAAAAACCAGTAAAAAGTGTGGCATGATTTACCATACTCTCACTGACTGAAATAGGTTGCTTAGAGGAGAAATATCTGTTTTCAATATATATTGCACAGCTGACTGGGGTGGGTCTGTCCACTAAAATGGATCCAGGCTATTAATCAGCAGATATCTTCTGTGTGTGTGTATGATTTTTAAGAGGGTGACAAGATACTTGACCTAGAAGACCTCCAAGGATAAACAAGGGGCAATATTTTCTTGGATTTTGACTGATATAGAAAATGCCTTTTCACGTCTTTTTCAGGACTGGGACTCAGATGGTGTGGTTTGGGGGTTGCAGAGCTGCATGGCATCAGCCATCACAGGAATGTTCTCCTAACCAACAGGTAACGTACCTGGATATATTTACATAAAGGTTGTCATTAGGACGAGGCATTTTGAAGCAAATATCCCCATCATCTCCACTTACAGCAGTTTGGTGTGCACCACGGAGTGGTTCTGCAGCATATGAGTCTTTTGGAAGACAAGAGACCAAATGAAGTGCTCCAGCTCACCTAAATGCATGGGTCACTAATGACCACTCAGTATTGGGGCCGATCCCCACTCCATTCTCAGACCTGCTTGCTAAAGCTAATGCAGATGTAGCCACTAACCATGCTCTGCCCACACAGCAATAACCTGCCCCAGCTCACGGTGATCCAGTTTGCCTTCCTAGAGAAAGGTTATCGCTATCAATACCTAACAAGAGGAGACACTTATAATTTAGGTACTTTCCACCATTTATCTTCCCATCCCCTCTCTCCCCCCACAGGTGTGCACTTGATACAGTCTCTTTTCTCCAGGGCAGGGCAAGAACGCGTTTTGGTGGCGGACAGGAATGCTGACCCACTTGCCTTCTGCTGCAAGCATCCATCAAACCCAGCCTCTGTGTCCCCTGGAGTCTTAATTTTCCTCTTGACAGCAAAGACAAATGACTCCCCCAGGGCTGTTTGCTCATGTCTGCTGAAGGTTTCCGCAATGTTTCTTGAAGATGACCTGTTTTTTAAACACACAATGAGTTCTCTTTCCACTGCCACCTAGCAGTGTGAAGGCAGAGACAGATTTAAGAAAACCTTATCGTGCAAATCCCCGACACATCCTCGCTCCCTGCTCTCTGCTTTAGGCTTCCAAAATAGTGGGTCGGTTTTCCACATCTTGGTTCCTAGATGTTGCCCAGCAGTCATACTTTTCCCCCATTTGGGGTTGTCCTCCACAGATACAGCAATATTTCATTTGAGGCGGAACAACAGAAAGAAAATACATTTTCCAGTATTTTGCCAATCCACCACAAGTTTTTTTTCCAATTCGCTGTGAAAGCTGGCTTACATTTTCCCCGTCCTGTTCCTTCCTCTTTCTTATGCAAGGCTTCCCCAACACCGTGGCCCAGCTCCCAGACAGTGAGAATATTCCCAATAGGAAAACTCCCACATCTCTAGGATTATCCCCGCTCTGACCGACACTGATACTCCAGGAATCTGCAACTCAAGAGGGTGGGAGCCGCTGTTTGAATCACTGGCCCACAGGCAAGGAGTACTTTGTGTGTTGCTTAGGATGCTGTTTTCACTGCATTGTGAAATAGTGCCTTGAAAACACTTCTCCTTCTCTCCAGCCACATCAAATCAAGCTGAACTCCGAATGGCACAGCTCGCTGCAGACCTGGGAAGGCACGGAGACAGGGGCTGGCTTTGTTATTGAAATCTGCACGACAAGGCATGCAGAGAAACAGGGACAAAGCAACTTCAGTTCCCCAGTTCTCTAATTTTGGAGAGCTTGTCTTTGCAATAGAGCTTTTTAATGTCATCCTTGGCAAAAATGTCCTTCTTTTTATTTCCCTCCTCCAGAAAGCACAAAACCACCCAGCAGTATCCCACCCGGGGCAGCCTGGTCTCGCACCGGGAAATACCAAACACCCTTATTTGTAAGGAATGCTGCCAGCCCTGGCTATGATTAAACCCCCATAAAAATGAAGAGCCTCACTAGCCAGATTCATCCGGGTGTTGAAAGAGTGAAGGATGCGGTTGCCACTTTCCAGTTTCCCTTGGCACAAGGATTTTCCCATCCGCCAGGACATCCCGAGGATGGGAATCGGCGCCGGACCGACCACCTGCATGCTGGCTGTGCTCAGCAGCCAGAGTCCCTCTGAGCACCAGTGATTCCAAACACAACAGAGCAGCCCTGAGGTTACACAAAGTCTTCTTGATCCCACCTCAGTGACCTCAGGGCTACAGATGCTGCTGTGGGACCTTCTTCTGCATTGGAACGAGCTCCTTGTCCGCATGAAAACTCTGCAGTCCCAGCATGCCACGACACAAACCCTCCGTGGCTGTTGAAGGCAAGAATCACATACTGGAGAGCTCGGAGTTACTGTGCAAAGTGAAAAGGCCTCACTTAAACCCACTGCTTTGTCCTTTTACCATTTGTGTCTGTGGCTGCTTAATACATATTGAATAATTTAAACAACACGCATGCCATAACATGCCCCTAAATGTTTAGTTGAGTGTCCCCAAATTTGTTTTGCGTGTTTATCCTTCCATTCATTAGGAATGTAAATGTTCTTGGACTTCGCCCTGTGCCTTTCAGCATTATTTTATGGAAATTCCAATTTCCTGCCCTGAAAGAAAGCCTGATGATAATGAGAGGCTTGAAGCTTTTCAAACAAACAAACAAAAAAAGCAGTTTGAGTCAATTCTGCATTTTGTTCTTAATCAAAACTAGTTGTGTGCCTTTGCATTGACAATGAGCTCAGCACACAATGCTCCATATGGGCTTGGAGCTGGCATTCACTGAATGGCAAGAGCCACTGAAAAAAGCCCCTTGGTTTTCAAAGATTTAGGGATGACCTTGCAAAAGTGTCATTTGTCACTGCCTTGTCCAGAATCGCTAGAAAAATCCCTGGAAACACGCGATGGAATCAGAGAGCCCGGTTCTTGCATTGCCAAAGCAGCACTTACCTACGAAAGACAGAGAGGGGAAAAAAGAAACTGGAAGCTTTTAATATAGCCCCAGAGGATTTTTTTTTTCCATGATGTTTTATCTGGATATTGGTCTTCTACTTCAGATGTTACTCATTTTTCAGGCACATTATTTCAACTCATTTTATACTGAGTCTACCATAAATACGAACGCAAACAAGCTATGGTCCATTAATCTGGACACCTATTTGCTATTCTAAAGCATTTAAACCATTCGGAAACAGCCCACAAACTTTTACTGTTCCCCAGTTCGGACCTGATCTCGCATAATCCCCTTCAGGCTAATTCCAACCGAGTTACACCCAGGAGTGGGTATCCATGTATATGTGCAGTTTGAGGACCAGATCCCCATTTTTGAGCGCATTAATAGCACCCAGAAGGGCCGCGGTGTGCAGACTTTGCAGGTCTGTTCTGCAGAGCATGAACAATTAGGAGAAATAGGGATGGCGAGTCGCACAGGCATCCCTGGACGCGCTGTCGTGAGTGGCTGGACACGTTCTGCTCAGAAAGGATTTTATTCCAATCATTTTGGTCTTGTGGCTGAGAGAGGCTTGCAAAACCTTTCACCTTCTTTCCCTGGAGTCATATATATTTTATGAGAAATTTAAGAATTACCTCTTATTAAAATGGGGATAGTGTAATTACCAATAAAAAGCAGATGTTATGGCATGACTAATGCTTGAAAATGTGTACGTAGCAAGCACAACATGCCAGCACATCCAGGCTTTTCAGTAAGATAATAAAAGTTGTCTTTGTTGAAACAAACTGGTCACAGAGGTCTGAAGTCGCAGGGAAATCATTACGGAAAATGCTGAAAGGCTCCACAAAAGGGCAGCTTTGCTCCCACCGATCTCAGCAGCGACATGTAACTCCAGAAGGCTGAAATGAAAACCCCACGTCCCTGTCCACCTCGCTCGCATCAGGAGTTGCCTGAGAAGGAGTCCTGCTAAAGCAGCCTGACCTGCCGTGCTGAGAGCATCCTTCCCCTATGAGCCATAATGAGCTGTAATTAGTGGACTCCCTGACACCTCCAGCACCTCTCGGGGGGTCCATAACCCACCTGCAACAGTCAAGATCATTCCCTTGGATCAATCCCAAGTATTTTGGCAAGGCATATCTGGAGCGATCCGCGTAGGCTGACTTTGGAAACAGGAATGCACAAACATTGTATAAATGGAGTTGTTCAGCAATTCTGCTCAAGCAGTCTCGGGGTTCAAAAACTTCTTCTAAGCCCCAAAAATTCCTCTCTTGTCCTTCACGGCAAATTGCATTTGGTGCTTTTTTTGCCACTAAAGCATCTTTAAACTAAGGCTAGGTTTGCAAAAGAGCGTTCGCATCTTGGAAAGGTCTGGTCTTCAGGGTGTGGGTATGAACTTGGGGGGATCTGTGTCTTGGCTAAGGGAGGCTGAGAAGGCAGTGGGAGCTGGAGGTGGGAGCTCAGCACCCACGGGTGCTGGGGAGCTGGGACACCTCAGCAGCCATAGGCTGGTGCTCACCCCTGCCTTCTCCTGTCTTCAAATCCCAAGTCTTAGAGTCCTTCTCTGGCCCAAACCCCATGTCTTGTCCAAAGGCCAGGAGAACTTTGTCTAGTGGGAGGTGTCCCTGCCCATGGCAGAGGGATCGTAACTAGATGATCTTTCCAAACCAAACCATTCTATGATTCAAGGTGCACCAGAGGCAGCAGAGACCTCCCCCTCTTTCCCTTAAGACCCTCCCATACTCAATCATTATTTCCTCTGCATATAAATGCCATATTTCAATTTACAGAGAAAAAACCCAACAACTTTCCAAATCCTCAGACTATTCTTGGCCCCACAGGAGTATCAGCTCACTGGAGAAGCCTCCCGCAATGTGCTGGGCTGCGTTGCAGGCTGGCGGGGGTTTGGACGTTGGTTTGTCCCAGCATTAGCTCTGTCATTTTGTGAAATGAAACGAAGACATATGCATAAGCAGCCTTGACAGTAATTAGTTCTGGCAGAATCTTTGTGGTAATGAATTTCAACGAAGCTGGGGTTTTGGGTGCCTGCACACTTCATTAGCTGCCGGTATATCACAGTGATGCAGTTGAGAAATCGCATTATAATAAACCACTTTTTACTGCAGGCAGCAGCCAGGATAATAAATGGGATGAATAATATCACAGCCCATTCAAAATCCTTCCTGTGCTTTAGAGCTCTGGAATTTCAGTAAATAGATCAAATACTATCCTGGTATGAATCTTATTCTGAATTTCCCTGTTACACTGGTATTTATGAGCATTTTTAATGTATTGTCAGAGGAGCTGCGCTGCTCTGTTACATTTGCCAGTTAAACACTGAAACACATACCTGGTGATGCAGTAATAAGAAAAATCATCTGTCATTTAGCAAATAATATATTAAGCCTGAATGGGGAAAAATAGGTTATAGCTCTTTCAATGTAAAATATCAGGAAGTCTTTGTCTGTTTCTATATATTTACAGGATATATTATTTTTTTTTTAAGTATGGAAATGTATGGCTTTGAAGATGCCTTAAAAGGCACAACTGAGGCATTCCTGTGTTTTCTTCTGCATTTATAAACCAGAGAGAGACACATTATTATGTCATGGTAAAACGATATTTTGACTTATCACTGTCTTCGCAGCCATTAGTATGAAAATGAAAAAATGCATTAATCTGATGTTATTTCTGCTGAAATTCATCCTTTTGAATGTTTCGCTTTGGCTGCTGGTTGCTTGGTTGGGAGCCCATCCAACAGATTCCCCCATGCCAGCAAAGAACAAGATGGGGAATCATAGAATGGTTTGGGTTGGAAGGGACCTCAAAGATCATCTAGTTCCAACCCCCCTGCCATGGGCGGGGACGCCTCCCACTAGGCCAGGTTGCTCCAAGCCCCATCCTGGTCTTGAATACATCCAGTGATGGATCATCCACAACTTCCCTGGGCAACCTGTGCCAGTGTCTCACCACCCTCACCGTCAAGAACTTCTTCCTTACATCTAATCTAAATCTCCCCTTTTCCAGTTTGAAGCCATTACCCCTTGTCCTATTGCTACAGGCCCATGTGAAAAGTCCCTCCCCAGCTTTTTTGCATGCCCTTTTCAGATACTGGAAGGCTGCAATGAGGTCTCCCCAGAGCCTTCTCTTCTCCAGTCTCTCAGCCTGTCCTTGTAGGAAAGGTGTTCCATCCCCTGGATAATCTTCATGGCCTCCTTTGGACCTGCACCAATAGATCCATGCCTGTCTTGTGCTAGGGGCTCCAGAGCTGGATGCAAGACTCCAGGTGGGATCTCCTGAGAGTGGAGTAGTAGGGGAGAATCACCTCCCTTGACCTGCTTTATTAGGGGTTATCTCAATAGTTTGTTACCTCACTGATGGGATAAAAGCAATTGATGCTTCTTTAGAATGAAGCTAGGCTGTCTGTGAGCATCCCAGTAAACCCAGAACGTCCACAGAACTTTACTGGGAAAGAGGAAAGGACAGCTCTATCAGCAGGGAGCCAGAGGGAATGGGTGGGGTGTCCCTTCATTTGTGATGGTGCCCTGGAACGCCTTCACCAAGGCAGCCAGGCAGATGCAGGATGATGCTCTCCCCACTGGCTTTCCCTTCCTGGATGCTTATAAAAATATCCCTTTTCTCACCCTGGTGAGCAGGTGGGTTGCAGTTATGTTACCCAATTTGAATGAGAAATTTGTAAGACATCCTTAAAATGCAAAAAACCTTAGAGACAGGTCTTTTGGTAAGATAAGGAATTAACAGCACTGGAGTAGCAAGCAGCCAAAGGAGAGACAATTATTCTAGTAGCAAAATATTTGTATGTGTTTATCTATAGCAGCAAGATGACCTTTTTTCCCAATGAAATACTGTCTTATAATAGTGGTGATCTGATAAATTAGCTTTTCAAATAACGACAGAGATAAAACTGGAGTTGAAACATCATGCCCTAACTCTTTTAATGACTGGAATTGCATATGCCAGTTTTGGTTGTATGGAAAACTCAAAAAGAAAATATCTGTAGGATAAAAAGGTTCAACAGATGGGGTTTTTTTTAGGCTCTACTCAAATTTTAATGTTCTTCTATTTCCAGAATGCTCACAAGCACTGCTGATCTACCAAGATTTTCAGGAGACCATAAATCATCCTAAATAGCCCAAGCCTGTGGGAGTCTTGGAACCTGCCAAGGCAGCTCATGAATTCAGATGTAAGTTTAACCTCTAATCAGGTACAAACACTGTCTCTGTGGGCCATGGTTTCATCCAGTGCCAAACAGTAGTCTCTAAAAATCAGGTTGCAGGGCATGGAGACTGAGTGTTTATTTCTGAAGCCCGGTTATTGCTGCTCTTCATCAACACAAGAAAAACATGAAATTTCATATTTTTCCAGTGTGAACTATTAAAGACTGCTTGAGAGTAAGGGAGGTAACTTGGTATTTAAATTTAATCGAAATTCAACATGACAAACCATTTCTAAACTCAAAATAAAAGAGCTGAAAGATAATCTGAAATCCTTACCATCCTCAACCTTTTAATTGGTCTCATCATCTCTTTGCAGTGGCCAACGTGCCATGCCCTGGGTGGGCAGCAGAACTGATTGACATTGGTCATTGATTTTGCTAGTGGCTCATGCCCGTCGATAGCATAATTCTATCATATATTTGATCAAATGTAAATTTATTCCAGGAGCTTCCAGGAGATGCAGAGACAAAGGACGAAACCACTCCCCCGCCATCCAGCCCAGGAGTCTTGGAGCACATCCTGCTGACCAGAGACAGCCCTGAAGACCTGAATATCAAACTCCAGTTTTGCAGCAACCAGTCATTCCTAGATTACCTGGTGTTTGCTCTTCCATACCTGCCCTACTACAGAACACCTCACATCTTTATCAGCCCATCTTCCCTCACTGCATCACACATCATCACAGAAGTAGACGAAAACTTCAGTGAAGGCAAGGTTAACCCTAAGCAGGGTGAGAAAGAGAATTATTCAGCCATCTTCACAGGATATTGTCCATATTACAGAACATACGAAGAACTTCTTGGCCAGCCACTCGCATATGGATTAAACACAGAGAGGAAGAAGCCTGATAATGATGGGAGAGATGAAAGTGAAGGAGATGTTGAGACAGTAAGTTCTAAGAGGAATTGTTAAATTGCTCCCTGGGATTGCACAATCAGGGAATGCTCCATCCATCACGAGAGGGATCACGGACCCCACCAGCCTTGGTGCCTCCTACTTGCCCTGGGGCTTTGCTGGGCATTCTGATGGCACCAGCATTGTAGCTGAATCAGACATGGAGATGTGCTTTGCCTGAATAGTGCTATTGCACTTCCCTGTAGTTGAGGTCGTGCACAAAGAAATAAGAATTTGTGCAGTCAGTGCCTTTGCACAAACACATTTTCAGGGCAAGAAGAGTCATAAATGGGACAGAAACCCAAACAAAATAAGCCAAAGGTGAGAGTGGAAGCCCTTGCAGCTGCCTTTAGGTGTGTGTGGTGGGACATACCCCCCATCTGAGAGAGGCCCCTCAGCTCGCTCCTTCATGTGAGCTGCCTCATGTCACCCTGCACAGACTGTTTCAAAGTCTACGTGGTTAAATGCCTGCAAATCAGGTGAGGTGAAACTCACCTTTAATGTTTACGAAAGGGCTGTGAAGAGAGGAGGAGAGGTGGGCAGAGCTCACACCATCCTGTTCCCCAAAATTAGACTCTTAAAAACAAAATAATGAATTGTGCTCTGAAAACATAACGCAGGAGTAGAGCTACCTGCAAGGAGGAGATACCTGAAGCAGCCCTGGCAAGGCCCCTGTCACTTGAAACAACCCCATGGACCCTGGACTCCTTCTGTGTGGGGACACTTGTTGGCTCTGGATGAGATCTGTCCTGTTGCTGCGGGGACTGCTGTGTCCTCAAAGACAGCACGGTTTCCAATGTGTCATCCCTGCTTTTTCATGCATTTGAGATCTTAGCTCTTGGTTCTGTACGTCTTTTTTCAGGTCATGCCACCAGATTTGGAGTTGGGCAAGAGGGCACTTTCTTCTGTGACCAACGAAGAACCACCAGCCCACCGGCTCCTAAGAGATAGCACCTCTGAACACTGCCTGTCCATGATCTCCTTCCCCAGCCAGCTTCCAGGTCTGAACCAGCCCTTTCCCTCTGGTGGGTGATTTCCTTGCTACAGGATAGAAGGAGAACTCTGCATTGACCCAGCTCCTGGGGACAGGTTCTTCACCACGATAGAAGGTTTGGAGAGACAAAGAGGAAGGACAAGGGGCAGAATCAGGTATGTGGAGTCTCTGTACAGCTGCTTGGTGTGCTGAGAACAACACAGGTGTGAAGGAGAAGCTCTTGAAGTCTCTACATTAAAATCTGCATGAACACGGATTAAAAATACTCCTCCCCTCAAACAAAGTAAGTGATAGACAACCCAGACTGTAATGACAGCAGAGAGGGAAATGACTGATCTGGGGGAATCCAGATAAACTTGCTCTCGAAAATATCCCAAAAGAGGAGGGTGAGGATGAAAACAACTGTGTTTTTCTGTGGCTAATCCCAAAGGTGCTCACTTGAGGGA
>JAVSBS010025480.1:53145-70775 GCA_033124195.1 Coracias cyanogaster | reverse complement strand
GATCTCCCTGGAGCTGTGCAAAACCATCAACGCTTCTAGACCTGCTCCTTCTCTGCTGCTCTTTTCTACATCTAGACCTGCCTGTCTCCTCTGGAGAAAGGTTTCCACCGGGACCCACCACTCTGGGCCTGGTGTTCTGGTAAGCGTTCCATCACACAGCAGAGGCAGCAGCAAACACACCACCATTTTTGCCCACAGTATATCATTATAACACAAATTGAATTGGCATCCAAACAACCCACGACATTTTCTGTTAAGCATGGATGGGAACATCATTCACACAGAATGTTATCCAAGTGTGAAGAATAGTATAGCTGTCTATAGCTAGCTATAACCAATGTTTTATGGAGACTCCTTTAAACTATGCAACTAACTGCAGAGCCTGGGCAAAGAGAGCCTTTCACCTACGATTGCAATGCAGCCATCCGCAAAAGGGAAAGAAGCAGCTTTTCAATCACTCACAATAACACTGTCCACAGACTTAGCAAAGAAAGAGATGAGAGAATACTTTATCATAATTGTGCTAAGACAATGGCAATCACATATAATAATTAGTGGGAAAAATGTGTGCATTAGTTTCAAATGAGACCGAAACTGTATTGTTTTAGAGCAACACAGGGAGCTGAAGATGCATCCTTTGACTTCCCAGTTATTGCTTTTTTCATGGTGCTCTCCATTCATAAAGCTCAAGACATGTAATAAACAAATAAAAATACAGAAATTTAAAAAATGTTTTGTTTATCTTACTATTAATACTTTTCTTAGAGTAGAACCAGAGCCCCATCATGGTGGGTGCAAGGTTATCTCACTCACCAGGCTCTGTTGCGGTACTGGTGAAGGAGCTGTTCTGCGTCACCTGCCTATCCGTCCCCCAGGGCATCCAGCCCTGGCCCTGAACATAGCTCTCTCGCATTAGTGGAGAGACAATTCATCTGTCAGTGCAGGCAGACTGGGCTGCATCTGGAAAAGTGACCTGACAATGTATTTGGACAGTGTCTACAGCTTAACACAGAGCTGGAGGGCCATGGTTTGGGGTTCTTTTTTTTTATTTGGGGGTGGGGAGTTACAACAGCAGAAGGATTTAAATTATACTGATTAAGTTAAAATCATATTGTTACATGTCAGGTAACAGCACAAAAAAGGCATTACAGTTGCATCCATCAACCAATTATCTCTAAAAGTACTGCACAGGCATGGCCTCAGTGAAGACAACTCTTCTCCATATACAAACCGTTTTTCTCCTGACATGAGATCACCTTTGAAATGAAAACTTTACTGTGGAAAGGGAAGAGAATAAAGCACTCCCAGGATAAGTCAGCAGAGGAAACAACTGCCACTGCCACCCAGACTCCAGCGCAGACAGCAGTGGAGCACCGCTTAGCCCCAATGCCGGTTATGTCTGCACATTCTTTTACGAATTCTGGAGGTCTCAATTCCTAAGGCAAAGTATTTCTATTCCTCTGCCCAGGCCACAACCACATAATCCTTTATTCAAAGGAAATAAAGTATTTCACTTTGGTTTATTAATGGAGACCAAGAATTAAAGTTAAATAAATATATTTGCTGTAAAACTGAATGAATTTGACTTGACTAGGACTGATTTTGAAAATTACTGTTATCTCAGTTCTTAAGACTGAAACACACACATGAAGTCTTCCTTTAACTAAGATTTTTTTTTTTTAGAGCTTTTATTGTTTCTGCCTCCATCAGAGAAATGCAGTAATAAAACACAAGACCTTGATGTGTACATAAAGTAGCTGAGCACGGACATGTGTGCATGATGGGGACAGGTAAGCAACCCCAAAGAATACTTCTCCTAGTAACCAAGCCAAGCAACCCTCCTAAAAAGCCTAGCTTTGCTGTGTTCTGTCACACTCAAACATCAAGACCACTGCTCTTAAAACAAACTAGAGAGGTTTTGTTTGCTTATGCAAATGCAGTCATTATTTACCAGGTTCTCTAACAAAAGAATCAGGGTGGATCCAGGAAGACAAATACAAGAATACCAATCCTGGACTCAGTTGGCTCTGCTACCACCCTAGGTCAGTCATCCACAGCCTTGCATCTCCTGCAGTCACCTGTAACCCCAAAAAGCAAGAAACAAGCACAGAGCACATGCCAAGACCTGTTGCTCCAAAAGGGGAGCATATGGCCTCCCCTCTACATGATGATGACGACCATGCAGAAGCTGAGGCCCTGCGGCAGCAGGTCCAGATCTGGTCTCTGGTTTAGCTAGCAGCAAGTGAATGCAACAGCCTGAGGAGCCTTCCATCTGAGTCTCCAACAGTGACTTTACCTACAAATAACAACAGCAAATAATACCACACTCATGAAAAAGCTGGACATAGCATTACCATGGGCTCGCTTGGTTAGGAAATAAGTCATTATTTTGTTTGATTTTTTAAAAATCAGCTGAAACACTCCTTAGGTACCTCTAGAGTTGTACTACTCCAGATAGTCATTTGGTTTATGTGGTGCGTCTACTTTGCTTCCACTGGAGGTAAGCTAGCTCCTGCCAATTAGAATTCTGTCCTGTTAATTCTGAAAAAGGTCTGACCCACAGAGCCAGTGCAAGCATATCTCAGTGTCTATTAGACTAATGGGGAGGACAAATTGGCGGTGACAGCAGGAATGGTGTCACACACTGCTGGGAGATACAACCCAAAGCCTCTACTTAGAGGTTTGTGTGTACCCGGCTCAGTTCTTCCCAGGCAAGGACAAAGATGAAACTCAGAAATCAATCAGATTTCAGTTTTAATCAAGCAAGTGTGTATTTGATTCAAAGATTCAACTAAAAGTATGTAGAAAGGAGAAGTTTTATAAACGTTATTAGAGTAGGAACTTAACTTGCAACTTTGTGCTCACAGCAATTTGCAGAAGTAATCATTTGACATCACAAATTCCTGGTGCCTTACTATATGACCCATTGACAGCAGCACCTCAGTTTGTGTCATTAAATCATGATTGCTCAGCTGGAGAATATCCTCTCACTCAGTGAGGACAACACCCTTCCTGTGCAGGTTGCATGGAAAGACAACAGCCCACATCACAAAATCCAATCCATGCCAAAACTCACATGATTCCAGTGATGTAGTCTTCCTCAGACACATAGCCTCTGAGAGTAGCTTTCCTCAGACACACAAACCTTTTGCACAACGAGAACCAGGATTAGTTTCTGCTTTGGCTATCTGCCCAAATCAAGTCACCATGTTAGTAAAACTCTTGCAGTAAACTTCATTTTTGTTCACTGTAAATGGTATACAAATGTGCTTAAGCTCTCAAAGGCTCACACCTAAGTCTTGATTTGTGAAACACATTTTAAATGTGCTTTACATGGGATAGGCTTTGTGCTGTACTCTAAAATTAGAGGACAATCATCTTTACTTGCTTTTCAAGAAACTGAGAATAACTATAATGACATTATTCTGAGATATCTTGTGAAGTGTATATATTGCTTAATTAAAATACCAGCTTAGTTTTGTCTACATTAAGTATTCCAGTTACAAAAATAGATATAAACATGTATGATTTCATTTCCAGATTAATGAAATTTAGCCAAAAACTATATATTGAGAAAGTACATCAAATCAATGTCTAAGTAATCCTGCTTGCAGGAATATATTCTGTGTTTATAGCAGAAAGATAGTGCTAATACTTTTAAATATTTTTAATTAGATAATTTATTTTAAATTCCTTCTCTATAATAAAAATGTGTCATAATATTTATTCTGTTTCTCATTCCAACACTGCTTATATCAGGGCAACACCATCTGGTAGGACCACTGTCCTGCCATTTCCAGCTCTGCATCTAGCTCCTAAGGTGGGACTCAAATATCGGGCACAGCTTGCACCATAGAAAATGTTGGAGGTAAGGGGAAATTCTATCACTTATTCACAAATACATTGCAAGAAGCCTGTATTTTCAAATTCTTAAATTACTTGTGTCTCCTGCAATACTCTCAGATTAAAAAAAAAAAATAACCTGTAAATCGATGTGCTCCTCTGAAAACAAACATTTCTTACACTCCAGCAGTGTATTGCAGCAAGTAAGAAGGCTCAAGCGTATAAAATGCCTGAAGATCCTCAGTTAAGAGATGGCACATTAGCCAGAGGTGAAGAAGTTACGAATGATTTACAGAAGTTGTGTGACCATACCTAGTCTAAATATTTTTTGGCTCTGGACTGATGCTTGTCACATACAGCATCTCAAACTAAGTTAAACTTCTGACATATAATAAGACATTAATAAGTAATTCTTTTGTTTAGAATTTTTTTCTTTTCTCCATTAGACTAAACAGTCTACAAGTTTCAAATCTGTAATTTGTTAAATAGAGCATGACCTCACAGACATAACTATCGCCTGTTTTAATATGGTATATTGTTGAGGGGACTTTTAAGTCAAAGCTGGTAGTGCCATTTCTACATTTACCTTTGCACTGAAGCAAACACAAGATTAAGACAAATAACCCACCACAATAAATTAATTCATTAATTCAAATAATGTTTCCGCATAAAACACAAAAAGTCTAGGTAAATATCAAATAATTTGCTAAGGGAAAGCAAGCCATGTTGAGGGGAGTGAGCTACAAACACCATTAAGCTTTTTCTTTGCCTTCTGTTCTCTTAAGGTCTCATCAGAGTTGCACTGATCCTCTTACACATGGTGCAATTAAACCCAGTAGTCATTTGACGCAAAAGGATCACACGCTATCTGCAAGCATGCTATTGGCCTCCTTTGTCTCCTGTCGAAGAGTTAATAGGATTTCACAGAGCTGCTTCCTGACAGCATTACTAAGAAGTCACTTTCAGCTACACATAAGGTGCTTTCCCAACCTCCTGTTCCTTGGTGTTCACCTCAGTGACTCACAAGGAAGGATTAAAGTTGTGTCCTTGAAGTTCACCGAAAGCCAAAGTCTCATTTCATAAGTATAACAATCCTTTTGCACACACTCTAATATTCACTTCCTGCAAGTGTCTTGTTCCAAATAACATCAGAAATTACCCACTGGCTTGGGCCAAAGAGCATTCCTAGTCCAGGCTCTGCCACTGACCGTGATGGTTAGCAGGTGCCTAGAGAAGGGAGTAAGAACAAGATGAGCATGCAGTACTACCTAACCACCTTAACAACAGGCTGGTGACTCACACATTTCGCTTCTGTAGCTAAAAGCCTATGGTGGATTTTTCTTCCATTAATTTTCTGATTGCAACATCCTGCAGCAATAAGTTCCATAGCTTAAAAACATGCTGTAGATATGCTGCACCTTCCTTTCGACTGATTTTCATCCTGTCATCTTCTTGTTTCATTTAATTCATATTAGTTCTTAAAAAGAAAGATTTTTTTCCCTGTTCACTATCTTTGCTCCATGTATCATTTCAAAGACTTCTATTACCCCTTCTTCCCCTCCAGTCCTTTCCAGGATGAAGAATCCCAGGTCAACCTATTTTTTGCCTTGTAGTGAAAATGCTCCATACCTTCGACCATCCTTGGCATCTTTCTACAATTTTTCTATTCAGAGCACAGTCAAGTTTGTCTCATCTAAGACACACAAAAATCTCTGTTTGTAACAAGTGGTGACTGAACTTCAGATAACTTCAGAAAGAATGAATTAGTGGGGATGTTTATTTAAATAACTTTCTTCAGATCCGAAGGTTTTCCCCTCCTGTGCTCACAGCAGAAACCTGTGAATCCCACAACCAGTTTCTCAGGTGAGACTCATGGTTATCCTGCCAAATAATGTCTTCACTCTGCTCTGCTCTCTGTCTCTCCCCCTCATTTCCTAAACCACCATTAGCACAGCTCTGGTGGAAAAATGGCTGTGATGCCTCACACCAGTGGATCCACGCTCCAGGGAAGACCATGAATCTTCGTTACTGCAAGAATCTAGATGCTTGCAAAGCGTGCAGTTGTATAGATGTTTACTTGTTGGCACTTACTTTCCGATGAAGATTTTTATTATCAAAATTCAAATCCATGTTCTACAAGGGTCTGATTCACAGCCAAAGTAATTGGAAAGACTTCTATAGATTCTACTGACCTTTGCTTCTAACCCATAAGGAATCACTAAAGGTTGAACAATATGGTGGCACTCTATCACTGAAACACACCTTGCATCTTAGAATCATAGAATCAAAGACCATGGAAAAGACCTTTAAGATTGTCAAGTCCAATCGAACAGCCTTGCAACAATAAACACCACCAAAGCTAGGACTGACAAGAAAATAACACCAAAAAGCTGTCTTAGCCACCAGGAGACTGATACACCTTTGTTATGCCAGTATCAGCACTTACTGACACTCTACCCTCACACATCATATAAAGAAAGCACATTTGCCAATTTCCAAACCTCCAGTCAAATCCCATACTAACCAGAGACTGTTCAGTTTAAGTGAATCTTTTAACATCTTCGCAATAAATCCTGCAAGCCTTACACTTTTATTATGCCAGCACTTACTCCACTGATTTACAGTCAGTGAAGGCTGGAGGCTGAATCAGTCAGCATTACTTTGTAAAGGCTGTAGCTGAGAACAAGTCACCTTCTGACATGGATAGATGAACTTGTTGGCTGCAGGTGAGTTGTTTACTTGCATTCCAAAGCAATAAGCCAAAGCAGAGTAGCCCAAAGAAAACTTCTTGTCCTCAAAACACTGCCTTTGATCAGTGTAAACTGAAGGACAAGGGAGCAATAACTGAGTCTACCCTTCTTGCCATTTCACTGTACTAATCCACGAGTGAAAGGTATCTGTTACTTACAGGCATCTGCATCACTGTGTGCAGTCATGTCACAGCCTTCTGATGGACTGGAACTTGATTAAGATAGTGTTTCTCAGCCACAAGTAAACATGCACAAATTTGCAAGCACAGTTTGTTTTTCTGGTCTAGTCTAAAGAAGCTTGACTCCCTCAGGATGCCACACTTGGAGACCTAAGGTGTCCCTGGCTACAGTTTTCCCCCAGCTGTGAAAGATAAAGTTGATCTACTTTGTAAATTAATGCTACATAAAGGAGGACAAATAAGCAAAGCAACAGAGATAAGCCCTGTACTTTGCATTCAGCCCTTTCACATTCCTAGTATAGTTGAGAGGTATCCCTGCCCACGGCAGGGTGGTTGGGTTAGATGACCTCCAGGGTCCCTTCCAACCTAAGCCATTCTATGATTCTATTATTCACTGCCTGACCTACAACAGGCAGCAGTCTCTGCCCACTGTCAAGGCACAGAAGAGAAAATGTGTTAGAAACCATACAAACTGGAGATTGGAAATGGAGAAAAGCTGACATGCAGTAATATTGTCAAGAAATGTAGCCCACATCTCCTGAGGTCTACACAGTGCCTTCCACAGAGGTCCTTCCTGGCAATCACTTTCATCATAACCAGCCAGCAAGCAGCAATAACTCAACAGAAATATGCTAGAAGCAGACCTTTTATCATACTTCAGTTCCTTCAATCAATTACAAAAAGAAATTCTCTCAGCCCAGCAAAGTGGTCTCTGTGTCAGAATAGAGATCGCTTACCTTTGAACAGAGATTTTATTCCAAACAGCCAAACCTTTCTCAGGATCTACAAAGGCTGCCCTTCACCACTTACCTATCCAGAGTGTCCTGAGGCACTTTACTCCCTCCAGCTCTGCTGTTGACACTGGCATTCTTGTTGGCAGTCATGGTCATTTCTGCTTTCTAAAAATGTGGATATCTGTGAGAAGAAAAGTAAATTAAGCTTCAACAAGCCCAAATGACAATTAACCTTCAAGACTACTATAACTACTAAGCTGTGTAAAGGCAGAATTCTGAGGTGCTTCTGGATGCAAAAGTGGTAATCTCTAACATCATGCCCCTCTGTTGACTATATTCCATGTTTCTTTGGTGCAGAGCACAGCTTTTAGTGGCAATTTCTCATTGTAATCAGTTGAGAAATATTTTACAAAACAAGGGAGAAATGTATTTTCACGTCATGGTAAGATTTCTAAAATGCCAGCAGAGTCCCTTGTGAAAGAAATAGAACAGTACTTATCCCACCTGATGCTACAGGAGTTATTTATCAAGGATTCTGTGGCTCTGCTGGCACATGTACTAGGTGGTTTCCTAGATGCTTATTAGTTTATAGGCTAAAAGGCTAAACCTAATAGTTTATAGGTTTGCAGCACTGCCACCTGAGGTCTGACCAGAACTACCAATTTTTACAACCATTAATGACATAGCCAATGCAAAATGAAGGAGTATTACAAAACTCCTTGTTTACACAAACCCCCAGTAAGCCCAGACTGCTTGAGAAGCCAGCTGTAACGTGATGCTGAAAAGCAAGCTGGGTACTGACAACACACACAACCCTTATACTAACAGACCCATCGCAGCAAAGAAGACATTCTCTAAATTACTTTATTCCAGACAGTTCTGCCACAAATAAGGTCATCAGATCTCCTGCAGATTGCAGATCTAAAAGCAGAGTCAATCATGCTAACCACAGACTCCAGGTCTACTTGTCCTTCTCTAATTGTCTTGTGTGTATCAATTTTCCCTGATTAAGCAGACTTTTTTCCCCAGTTGGTAACATTTTCTGCAGTGAAGCTCCCCAGATTTCTCCAGTGCCTCGTTGTTATTGTTAGTGCTACATTATCAAGATAACAGGACTATTAAAGAACTGCCTGTTCTGACTGGAAAAGGGCTTGCTTGGGAAAAGAAAGGAAACCCGCTGATGCT
This sequence comes from Coracias cyanogaster, assembly GCA_033124195.1. Classification (NCBI taxonomy): domain Eukaryota; kingdom Metazoa; phylum Chordata; class Aves; order Coraciiformes; family Coraciidae; genus Coracias; species Coracias cyanogaster. Next base: position 62,084 of record JAVSBS010025480.1, on the reverse strand, counting down.
GGCCAAGCTTTCTAGGACTGTAATTCCACAGGGATCCAGCAGCTTTTAAAATGTTTTCCACTTACCAGTTCAATACTTTTACTGTGCTAAATCTATCGTAATCACTTACTAGCAATAAAGGTGAGGAAAAATAAGATATATAAATGTGGCATAAGATTAATAACAAGGGTTAGCATGCATTACATGAATTTTCCAATATTTGTTTTCCTGTTCAAGACGAAAATAAGCTGAAGGGACCTCCAAAAAGGTGGAATAGTGACCTGGCACGTAAAATTATAGTGTGCTTTTATGCTGTTGTTTTCTAAGAGTTCATTTTTCCCATACTCAGAATCCAAAAAAGTACACCTAAGCTTGACAGAAAGCATTGTGGTCGATATAAAAAATAGTTACTATTTAAAACTCGTATTTCAAAGCTACCTTAAATATCAAATAGGCCAAACTGTTTTGTTTCAGCAAAAGAATTGAGTTCTAAAAGACAATGACAAGATAGGTCCAATTTAGTGACATAAGTGTATTTGTTCCCATGCAGTTGAGGCTCTGGTATATATAGTGCTATCAACTGACTTTTCTATGCAATTTTTCTGTCAGGCTTTACTAAAGAGAAGTGACTACTGGTTTCCTTCTGCTGTACTTGAGTGTCAGTCAGAAACTAGTACATCCTCTTGACAAGCCCTATAACAAGCTTAATGAACACTGATTTCCTGAAAGCCCTCAGTAACCACATCTTGCAATAAAGGCTTAGTACAAAATAATCAGAGACATATATATTTCAGCTTTTGCTATACAAACATTTCCATGATGACCAGCCATTGCTATGAAAACAACCTAGTTACAAATTGTGCCTTACATATCACAGTTCCTCGGTATTATTATTCTTTTGTCCTTTTCCTTCATTCTCAGGATATTTGCATCAAAACACCCATTCAAGTCTCAGGAGCCCACCTGCTCCTATTGCTTATTCCTCAACAAAGTCACAGTCCTCTAATCGCAACACCAATGTCATTTGCACAACAATGAATTGTTTCTTGTGACACAAAAAAAAATTATAATTTTGCTAAGGAATAAGAATAGATTAACTTTCAGGAAGAAAGATTCTTTTTCATTAATTTTTTTGCATCACAAAGAATATGGGAAATGAGAAAAGAGGCTGTTCTTTGGTATTTCCCACAGGGTGTCACCAGTCCCTAAAACCACACGACACAATTCAAAGCACAGCTCACTGGTTAGTGCAGCCTGCCTGGGAGCACAGGCTGCAGGGGAGACACCAAGTGAACAAGCCAAGCTGAAAGTCTCATTAAGTCCTAGGCCTTGTTGCGCTGACCCTGATGACTGAACATCCCTCAGCCCAAGGCTGACTGACAAAGTCTGTCAGACAGCTGAGAAGCATCCTGACTTTGCAGCTACTGTAGGTTTGGATTCATTAGAGCATGATGCAAAGCAGAACACAGGTCACAGCTATAATACAAAGCCAGCTGCTGTCCCCAGTGTTGTCAGCACACCTCCCTTCCTTCCTGCCAGACACACGGGGCTCCCACTCAGAGCACCACTAGCATGCAAACTGCAAAATCCATAGCAGATATAGGTCTCCTACAAGGCTGTAATAACAAGTGATGGAAGGAAGGGGAACCTTAATGCAGCTGCACAGATACTTGAGAGAGAGGCATTCCGTTTCATTTTGCTACACATTTCTTAAGAATCACTGGGTAAGTGCTTGAGCTATGCCAGCTGAGCTGACACATACTGCAGTGTATGGGTATCTTTTCTAGAAGCAAGCTGTGCTACCCAGGAACATCTGAAGTACACTCAGCCATACCAACGGTGGCTTAACAAATCTCTATTAATAAATTAACTTCCCAGTGTAAACAAATCACCTATCTCTCATTTCTCAGTTTGTACTCTATAAAGCAGAACTCGTCTGTATGCAGAGAAGAATTTACAGCATCCTATATAAACCACATGAAGTCTTATGCAGATGTTCTTAGTGCATGTTTAAGGTGGGTAACACACCTTCCAAATTACCTCCTATAAGGGCATACTTAGGAATAAGAATATAACCAGTGAATTATCTCAAAGTAGGCAGTGAGATATAAATGAATAACACTGTCTGCACAAACAGACCCTTGAACTTCTTCCATACCCTGAGAGACAGCAGTGAAGTTGACACAAATTTTGAAAACCCTTGAAATGGCCGTTTGTTTTGCAACTATTTGTGACAATGTGGGAAATGGTGTCACTGAGAAAAGCATGGAGATCAAAGGGTTTAAATGGCCAGTTTGGCCACAGCAGCTGGTGGCACTATTTTCATCTATTTTCAGAAGGCCACAACACTTCTTCTAGCATGTTTGCTTCAGACTCTATCTGCAGACCCCTTTCTGAGAGCAGAAAGGAGGAAAGACACCAACGAAAGGCCAGGATGGCCAGGGAGACACTTTGCTTCCAACCCACACACACAAACAAATGGTCAGCAGTGGCAGGGAGGGAAGAGGGACACTCATCCTGGCTCTCCTCCCCTGTCAGAAAAGCAACAATATAAAGGAAATAATCTGGAAAACATCATAAAAAGGGAAGATAGATGTGCTGGGGAGGGAGCGGGGGGGCAGAAGGAGATCTTAGTGGAAAAGAAAAAAAAGCAGGATAATGAGAAATAAAACAAGGATTGATGAAAATGTTACTCCCAAATGCAGTGAGGCAGGTTAGGTCATTTGCCACACTGAGTATTTGGGTTCAGGCATGCCTACCTAGGAGATGACATGGCCTTCAATATACTGGCCCTGCCTGTAAATAGAGAGAAAAACAAAGTGGTTGCATTGTTCGAGTCAGAGCAATAAAGCAAAAGCCCTGGATCGGCATCCAGTGTGTGTAACTGCCTTTCCCCCATGGCAAGCAGGAGGGAACATGCAAGATGGCTAGCAGGAGTAGAAGAAAATCTGAGAACATTTAAGGACCAGGTTTGCACAGAGATCCAAACAGTGTTTTGCTCCCAGAGAAGGCTGTAAGTGTTCAGTGAAGGACAGTCTGAGGATAACCAACTCTCCTGGCCAATGCAGATGTCACCAGGAAAACTAACTTCAGAGGAAGGTGGCAAAGAACATCCAGAGAAGGAAGTGGAATGTATGATTCATGAGTGTCAGGACTGAAAAACAGGTCTTCAGCAGAAGTAACTGATAGCAACTACTGACACTGTCCTGCGCAAAGTCATTGACTTCTCTCCAATACCATGCAGTAAAAGAAAACTAAAGTCATCGGTATAAGCAGAAGGCAAGATGACATCGTCACAAACTGCTGTTTTAAGTTTCAAGCAGCAGTGGAAGATCTTTGATACTGGTGCCCCAGTAAGGTCAAGAACAATATGTGGTGTTACTATGAATCTCCTTCTGTTTAGATGACTAGGGCCTAGCAATTTTGTTACTGTTCTGAGTCAGTATCTCCAAGAGGCAATGTCCATGATACCTAAGTTGCCAATGCTAACACTTCTAGTGAAGCCACTGTTGATTTGGACGGACCGTCTCAATATGATGATATAAAAGCATCCTGGGAGGATGAGGAACTGGCTGGAAACCTCATGGATGTAAGTAGAAAATATTAGCCAAAACTGCCTTGGCTTGTACAAGGAGATGAGAACAATCTTGGGTCTGCCTCTTTTGCTCTTGACAGTTAGCCAGGGAATCTGTAGAAAGACACGGAGAAGATCTAAACTCCCCTGTATCCAAAGTACATCCAGAAGTGACCCTGGACACAGGCATTAGCAGCAGCAAATGGGATGGCAAGCAAGCCTTTTGTCTACATTAGGGATTTGTGCAAGAACTGTTCAGGAGATGTATCTGTTCACATTTAGAAATTATACTGGTGCATTTAAAGCAACATCTGCAGGATGCAGGAGCTCTGAGCTGTGTTTGTGCTCTGACATGAATTTCTTTGTAGTCTTAGGAAAGCTGCTTAGAGATGAGATCCTCAAATTCAGTGCCAGAGGGTAAACGCTATTGCTCACATTCTGGCATCTGGTTGAGTGGCGCATTTTCCCAGAACTGCTCCTATTTTTCCTACTCTACTTCAGAAATCTATGGTTTGATGTTACCCAATATCACTGTTCTACCAATGAACCAGGAATAACTTTATGACTTATCTCACACACAAGCAGCGAGGACATGTTCTTTAGTAAGTTCTAGTTCTCCAGAAACACAGTGGGGCTCAGATATGCAGCTATCACCAACATAAACACATCAATAACAGAGACAAGCCACAGAGACAAGCCATTCCTCACCAGATTCTGCAGCCACCAAAACCACCCTCTCCTGTTTGCCATGGCTGCCTTCCTGGAAACTGGCATGTCTCAGGGCAGCGGCACCTCCTTGTGAACAGTGGTTTTCTGATTCAGATTCACTTCATGTTTATGAATCTCTTGTCTACTTCCTTGCTTTCCTTCAAGCTCTACACGCTCTAAGCCAAAACAAATAAAACTAAGCCCCCTGTGCTCTCAGGATGATAAACCACAGAGGGGTGTGAGCAGGCTGACTAAGAGGGTGCAGTCCATGCCCTGTCTGCCCAAGATCCATCTCCTATCTCAGATGACTGAGCAGAAAGAGGGGAAACAGAACAGACAGAACAGGAGAGAAGCATGACGCGAGCACAATGAGGGGACCCCAACCTTCCTCCTGGTCATGCTGCTGAAACAGAGGAAGCAAACCAAAGAAACAGGGAGGAGAAGTGAGGACCAGAGACCAGACAAACATCAGAAGAGTTGAAGACTGGCAGAACAAGGGTGAGATGAAGGATAGCCAACATACTCTGTCAGAAAAACAAAGGTGAGAAACAAGAAGTTAGGAAATTTTTAGAAGAAAAGGCAGCAAGAAACACTTGGAGGTAAGAGATACATGTTCCCCTTCTCCTCCACTCTGGAAACACATTCTGTGCCCCCCAGAGAAAGCAGCCCACACCTTTCCTCACACTGAAGGACAATATCATTCCATGGTTAAAATTTTCCTCATGGAATAAATTTTGAATTTTCAAAAAGATACTTCAATAAAAATGGATCTGCAATACAGTGGTAACCTGACATGAGACTCCACTGAAAGAGATAGGAACTTCTGCTGTCCTGCAAAGCAGGTGGGACTCCATGAGCATGGAAGTGTCCAAACTCTGGGTAGCTGCTCATTCAATACACAAGCTCAAACTGAAATCCAAACCGAAGTTTTTGAGTCCCTAATTAATGGGCAGAAGCCTTGTCCCCCACACATATGCAGCCCTGTATTGACTGCAGGAGACTAGCAGTTCCCAGAATCCCACAGTTTCTCTAGAGAATTGACGCTAGGGGTGAAAAAAAGAGGGGAGAGGGGAAGGACAGAGAAAATATTGGCAGCTATACCAGATTCACAATAACAAACTAAGCACAGTAAACCACTTCTTATTGCCTTTGTTAACAAAAATTTTAGTAACCATAGCAACAGAAGGGGGGGGGGGTGTGTGTGTCAAAAAGGCACAAGACTTTTTAAAATCCCCAAAGAACACAGCTAATATGGAAAAATCAAGATTTATTGCACCAGCAGCTCCCACAAGGCAGGGCTATAGTAGTGCACAATGGTTTCAATTAAAAGCAGAATCATTAACCAGTACAGCTGGGCTTAGTGGTTGGCAGACAACATCACCTCTTCCAGTGAGCCATGACTTCTTCAGGGACTGAAAAATCTTCTTTTGCTGTGATGCACCCTTCAGTCCCATTTCTGTTGGTTTTTCCTCATATCCTCTGTCAAGCCCTGTGACAGAGCGGCTAATGCCACTTCTCAACAGAGAAAATCAGGGAAAAGACTCCTGTGCTGGTGTCCTCGTTCACACACCCCTTGCCAGCCATCACACGCTGATGCCCCTACAGGCAGTGCCTGCACCGCTGCACTGCACACTCAGCAAGCGTCCCAGAGAGAAAAGCATTTATGGTCCCCGCTGCCTGTGTGCATTTTCCTTCTCAAACACACACTCTTACAAGCTCAAAGAGGGCAAGAAAGTCTGGCACTTCTGTGGTGACTGTCTGGCAGAAGCACCACTCCATTTTCTGGCAACTCAACCAGGGTCTTAGAACAATTATTTCAGTTCCTGATTCAAGCACGGGAGACAGAAGATCAAGTTACATTTCTCTCCAGCCATCAACATTAATTCAGTTTTCACTAAGTCAGCCTTGCTGGAATTTCAGTCTTCCACACTGAAACAAAAAAGGAAAGTGTGAATCAACACTGAAAAGCCATTAGAAGAAACATAAGGAATTTCAAGAGTTGCCCTTCATAAATGTAAAAAACACCAATAAGATCCAATAGAGAAGTTGTTTCTTCCTAGAAGGTTTTTTTTTATATATATATAAGCTAAAATGATAAGTTAATCTATTGCAAAGGAAACGGTACCACAGACCTCAGTAACATCCACTGGCTTTAACACTACTGTGTAAATAAGCTCTCAGTCCTTACTACTATACTACAAGCTGCATTTGTGAACTTGTAGAGAGCATCCTCCCAGCCATCGCTCAGACACAGGTGTACACAGCCATCGGAAGAAGAGGCACTTTTCTCAACAAAGAGTTCAGCTCCCACAGCACTGACCTTTGCCATCTGCATGAAAGGAAAGTTTCGACAAGCTGCCACAAGCATAAGTGTTATAAATCTCCTTTCATCAGGCCTCCAACCACTAGACAGTGAAACAACTGGAAACACTTAAACCTGTTTTAACATTCCTTGTAGCAGGAGGCAGTGAAACACCCACCCACCCACCAGCGCCTATTGTAGCCACCGAACCACTATGGGCCTGGCTCCTGCCAACAGAGTGTTTCTGTTGAGGCTTCCTGGGCCAACAGCTGCTGCAAGCAGAGCAAGGAAGCCAGGCAGCAGTCACAGACATGCTAACTCTCTTCCCATGTACAATGCATTCAGAGCAGCAGAAGGAAACGAGCGGGTTTTAGACAGAGGCAAAACGAAAACAAACCCACAAACAAGCCATGAATGATACCAAATATCTTTTAAACCTTTGAGGCTGTGAGACGGTATTTGATGATTTGAAAGAACTTCTCTTTCCTTTTATGAAAATGATTTATATACTGCTCTGTACATGACATGTTAGAGACCTCTCAAGAGACCAGCTGCTGTTCCAAAGAACTTACACTTCTGTGATAGAAATTTCATAAATGAAGGCACTAACTATCTTCCCAGATGGAGGCTTGAATAGACCCACTGTGCTGGTGAGCTCTGCTGAGGGAACAATCTTTCTTCACAGTCCACAGAGCAGGAGTAAACCTGATGCAGAGACGTAACTGTTTCAGTCTTTCACTCGAGAGGACCAAGACCCACAGGAACAGTCAGACAAGCACCGCATGTGAGCCCTGCAACCAAGACTCCATCACAGCCTCATGCACACTGCTCCCATGCTGCATCTTCCATGGGCAATTCAGGCTTCCCAAATCCCACTCCTCTGTTTGCACTGCAAGGCTTAACAACTGTAATACTGGAGAGGGTACAGGAGTACACAGCCTCAAAAACGTGTCAGAAAGCAAGCATGATCCCCTGCCCTTCCATTCAGCCAGATGTGTCTGGGAAGAACAAGTAGCCAGTGCGTTCAGGAATAAGGTCGTCTTTCTTTTTTTCAGATTGGCTGCAGTGCTGTAATGTGCTATTGCTTATGCTTAGCAATATTAAAACATCTAATATGGACTTGAAATATTCATGTGAAATGATTAATTTTATCCACACAGCATTTGGAGTGTCATTCCAGCACCAGCATTTCTACCCAAAGTTTTAGCACTCATGTTCCTACTTTAACTCAATTCAAAACTGAGTAAAATATAATTTAATAGCAATTTGATTTTGCAATGACCTCATTGAAAAGGCATATCCAGCACTGCCCTTGCAACACAGAAATGGCCACAGGATAAGCCTGAGGGACACAGATTAACACTCAGATCATATACCACTTCAGCCCCTTCTCCCTTGCAGGGAATGTTTTGGCCGCTTGCCAGATGGAGAGCATTTCACACACAGTAGAGTAAATCTGGTACAGCACCCATACTGAAATATCTTCCTTGAGACAAGGCCAGGGTGTAAAATCTATTATCTGAACACATGTGCTCTCTCACTCCAAAAGTGAAAGAGCCCACAGTAAAGCTTGACTCAAACTTTCCCCATCTCATGACAGTCCATATTTGAGCAAACTTTCAAACGGTAGCATTGTACACTCCGGCACTGAAGCTAGCATCCATCTTCCTGTTCTTCTTTCTTATGGATTTAAGATGAATGCAGCAGAGGTCTAATTTGGAACTGTTCCCTACAAAATAATATTTTTATTGTCCCTTTTAAAGCATGATTACTATAGAAAAGTTAACTCTGCATCAAACTGACCTTCAGAATTACACCTTTCTGCTCCCAGCACAACTCATCAAACAAAAATGTCAAAACACATTTTGTTATGATCAATCATAACAAAGTTCACCTACTGAAAGAGCTACTCTGCTTTCATAGAATTTATGCTGATGCAGTTGTCAGTTAAACACTAGCTTCAGCCACTGCTTTGGTCATGTTCATAGAGGATGATATGAGAAATGAAATCCTATTCCAGACTTCTATCTCCTACACCTTCACTGTTCCTCCTTCAGTTCACTTGTATGCACTCCGATCTTTCCAAAACCAGTAAGCAGAGAATTGAAAATGTGCATTTACAAGTAGACAAATTATTACAGATACCAGACTGCCGTTATGCACAATTACACATGCTCAATGCTGCACACACAATCAGTTAAGAAACTTCACAAACAAAACTTGTCTTCCAGTAAGTGAATTAGCTAGAATAAAGTATACACATGGAGTATAAATAATGCTTTCCTACTAAAAATTCCATTATCATAATACAAACACAGCCTTTGAGGCTTATAAAATCTATTATGTGAAAACTCTTCAGTTTCAGCTTCATGTGAA